>OOFC01027601.1:0-13785 GCA_900323345.1 Pseudochromis fuscus | reverse complement strand
GGGTTTGTCTGTCTGTTGGTGTCCAGATGGGGATCAGGAACAAATGATTAGATTTTGGAAGTGATCCGGATCACCGTCTGGATCCAGGAATTTTTTGAAGGATTCTTTAACATTGGGAGATAGGGCCATACGCGACATTTCTGCATATGACTCCACCAAAAATGGTCAAGACACTTTGAGAAAAAATACAGGACAAGTTTCTAACATGGTCTACAATATATCAAAGATTGATCTGGATAAAGGAATAATTTCAGATAATATGATCCAGAATATGAAAAAATCGATCTTTGAAACTTGCATCATAACAAAAACAAATGAAGGTAGAAACACTCAACAGACATCTTTAAACAGCCACGATGCTGTGGAGCTAATATTGATATAAATAAACACAAGACTAATACTAGTAATATCTTTGGTGGAAGTCACAATATGGAAGGAAATGTTGTTGTTGGTGGAGGTCTGCGCTCTCCCAGTGCTTTTCTAGTTTTGTCATTTTTTTATGCTCATATGTATAAAAGGAATCAGTAGTGATGGAAACCAAAGGTGAAGGTAGAGATGGAGAGACATTGTTAAAGACGACATGGTATATTTCCAAGTAAGACCAGAGGATGTCCACGGTATCTGGAGGATTAAAACAAAGGCTGCCGACCCTGCCCAGTGGGATACAAGGCAACAGAAGAGAATATGCATAAAATGAATCAGTGAGTATAATGTCACATTTATTTAAAAAAAATGTTGTTGCAGCTGTGTCAGAAATGGCTCTATTTCCCGTCAGGTAACACCACAAGCAGAATTTCTCACATATATCTCATATTTCATTCTGTCAATCCTTCCATTCTGTAAAACTAAACTGCAACATTAGACCAAACCTCAATACTTAACCATATATTTCTGTAGAATACACAGTCTGGATGTGTTTACAGCAAACTGACATTCACATTAACTCGGTCACATTTACTCCCGCCGCTCTCGCCAAACTTGAACACAACACTGACAGAAAGGGAAAGCCAACTTGGCAAAAAGTTAAGTAAAACTGCGAGACTGGAAAGCTTATTCCTGCAGCCCGTTTCTGAGGGCGCTCAAACTCCATAACTATTAACGGCGTGCTAACAACACTATCCTAACAGGAACCAAAGGAAAACACTATCTGGGCCTGTGGCCATCTTAGATCACTGGCCGGTCAATCAGCAGGGAAATTAGAGTCACTGAAAAGACTCCTTGAGTGTCTCCCTCAAAGATCCGGCTCAGTCTTTGTTGTCAAACATTTGTTTTGCTGGTTGCTAATCTCGCAATGCACGTTGATTGAGGATAACATAACCGCACGGCGTTTGAACACAGCGTATCCCACATCCTGGAATTACCGTACAACTTGGGGGGAAAGAAGAGAACGAAATAAGGCGATGGAGAGAGAAACTCTTTTGGTGCTGATCATGGGAGATTAGTTTATGTGTGTGTGTGTGTGTGTGTGTGTCTGTGGAAAGGTTTGGAGGTTCAGGCCACAGGTATGTCAGGAAAGAGGCCACAATTCACAGCGTCTGGAGCAGCGCTGTCCAACTCACGTCCCACACTACCGGTATAATGTCTAGCGCACTTTACATCAATCTGTCAACTGCCAGCAGGTTTCAGCCACTTTTTAAGAAAACACTCATTTGTATGAATCAGATTTTTTAGAGTAGAAGAAGAGAAAAATAACAGAAATCTCTATGTATCACTGCACCTTCACCTAGTGTTCTCTGTTTTACACATTGTGTCTGTTTCCCAGTCCATCCCAACATTAACTGTGTGTTGTGACACATGGTGACTGGCTCTCTATAGCTTCTTTATTTCTCCCCTCCAACAAATCATGCAATGCCTTCAGCTCTTCTAGTGTTTCTTCTGTCAATCACGGTGAAACCAAAGTGACCCAGACACAGAGAAAAGCCACACAAAAAGTGGTCATTGTGAGATTATGGACGGCGGGTTTACCATACCGTGTTTTTCAAGACAGGAGAGGAGCTCGACACCGTCAGAAGTGCCACTCCTCGCACACGATAAACTGATGTCGTTTACGGTTTCAACCACAGAGTGCACATTACGTGAAACAAAACAAATCCGCAGTCTCCACTTCTGAAACATCCCTCTGGGCCCTGGAGTATTGTATTTACAAAAGCCAGAGTCCAAATGTACACCACTGAAGAAGCCTCCGCAAGGACTTTTTAACACAAAGACTTAATAAGTGCCTCAATGTGTCATGTCTACAAGACACAGGGGCGGCTACAAAGCTGCTGTTCTCACACAGTAACCACATGAAGGGCCCTTCACATATCCTCTTCCTCAGCCATCAGCAATGTGCTGTGACAGCTGGTGGTGCCATAAGGAGGACAATACATTTTGTTAACTTGCATTTAAAAATAAATTACTTAATATTTATGTTTGAGAGAAAAGTTTATTTTAGAAAGATGGATGCTACTGTTGCATCTGTGTGTCATGATGAAGCAGCAACCAGTTAGCTTAGCTTAGCAGCAGGGGCACACAGCTAAACTACCCCAGAACAAAAAACAAGAAAGTTTTGAAGATAGTTTTGTATTAATAAAAAGTGTATATAACACTTCATTTTCATTTCCTTGATTTTATCATCATTGTAAAGCACTTTATGCTGCATTTCTTGCATGAAAGTTGCTCTACTAATAAAGATTATTATTGTTATTGACATGTTAATTAGTGAGTTTTAGTAGCGTTGATAATTTGGACAAAGTCAGGCTAGCTACTGCATCCCCCCAATGCCTAATTAGCTAACTAGCTGCTAGCTCCAGCTATATATTTTCAGTACAGGTACAACTGGCATCATTCTGCTCATGCAACATCATACAAGACATTGAACAAGTGTACTCCCCAAAATGCCAAACTGTTCCCTTACAAGAAAATCCATCATCGCTCTCTGTCAATCATTGTCTTTGAAACTTTATTATTGCATCTGACATTTAAAAATTACAGCTAAGGCCATCAAATGAACGTTATACAGTGAAAATGAGCTTTTTCCAGATATTCATTGATCAGTATCTCTGCTGTTCAGGTGACATTCATCCTTTCATTCATGCCAAACCGTCAGAGTCACAACATGAGAAATGACGGCATGTTTGGGGTGCAGCAGATCTCATTCTCTAGCCGTGGGCTTGCTGGGAGGTTTGCTCTGAATGCAGCTCAAGAGCAATTAGGGCTGCAGCGAGATCAAGCAGAAACCCAAGCTCCGTCTCAGGTACGTTTTTATGAGTCCAAAGCAAGCGTGACAGACTACGCTCGGGGCTGCCAAAGCCCTTCGCATATACATGGGGTTCCACCCACGGCCGGCTAACTTCCTGCCTTCCATTCACCTACCGTTACCCATGAAATCATTCACATTGACCCATTCCAACTTTCTGCAACCCGAAACCCTAACAAGGCAAATTGCACATAATTTTTGTGTTTCTTTTAGAGCCCCGAACTTAACATTGAGAACAAGAAGACATTCTCACACAGGGTTTTCGATGTGGGTCCTTTCCAGGCCGACCTCGAGAAAAACACTTAAAGAGTCGTCGCTGCTGAAAAGTGAAACTCTGTAACCATTTTCAAGTCTTTGAATTTGACAAATTTTACTGTGAAGCTATAAAAAAGTCCAGCTGGACAAAACATCTTTATCATCCATTATTTTTTTTCTATTTTATGTGTATGTTGAAACACAGATCTTCTACCACTACTGTTAAAATGATTGTTTTCCCCACAGAAAACCCAAATCTGTCACTCATAGTTAAATCTCAGGCATAAAAAGCAAATTACCCACATTAGTAGTTAATAATTCTGGGTGCGTAGGTACACAACAGGGACTCATTAGCAAGTTGTTTTGATTAAACCCTAGTTTAGCTTGTCACTTGTCATCCTTAACCCAACACTGAACAGAACACGATAGCGTGGGATAGCAAAGTCCTGATTATCTGCTGAGGTGATCTGGAAACGCAGCAGACTTGTGTCAATATAATAACGCTGCAGTGAATTCCACTGGCAGCAAATGGGAGACAGGAGCTTATATTAAAACACAACTGTTTCTATTCTCACAGCTCTCCTCCATTTCTCCAAGGGCCCCTGGTATGTAAATCTAATAATACAGACTGTGAATGCGACTATCCAGCAGGCACACTGTCCATTGTTTGGAAAAGGCGCTTACAGTAGAGCATAAATGCAAAAGTTTGGTATCGTGGAGTAACACCACAAAAAGTCATTCACTACATCTATATTATCCATAAATGTCATACGGCGAAGAGGCGGTGGTGGAAAACCTCAGGTTTTGGAGCAGCGGTGGGTCAGGAAGATTTGCGCTCTCATGTGGAAAGCATCACATTCACCAGCAGAATTATACGCTTTCCTCGTGGCACTGAGACAATTATTGTTTATTGTCCACCTCACTTGTTCCCCTTAAATGACGGTATAAGCTTACTGCTGCTCCACTTAAGAGGAAAAAGAGAAAGCTTGAGAGGGAGAGAGGGCACACACAGGACAGCGCAGCGCTGCAGCACCAGCTCCACTGGCGGCGTGGAAGTGAAAAGGAGCAAAACAGCCGCTTTTCTGGATCTCCTCAAACCACCTAACTATCCGGGCTTACGCTCTGTCGCTGTAACAGTGTCCGCCCTCGCACCCAGAGTTCAGCACCCAACGTCTCAATGTTGCTCAAGGTCGTTAAAAGCGGGTACATGGAAAATGACATCAAACCGCCCGCTTTTCAGGCCCGTGACTTTATTTGTCATGGATCTGGAAGTCGCACTTAGCTCAAAAATTGCAGAGAAAAAGCAGAAGGGGTAAGAGGGGGGTACATCGGGCTGGTGCGCTGAAGGCACATTTCTGTTCCAATTTAGCAGAAAATATGTTGGACTTGCCTCCGACTCTTTTCCAGCTGGAAATAGTCAGGTTTTAGGATCTACGTTTTCTCTCCCCCCCATCCCAGTTTACTTTAACAGATCATACTGTAAGCACATGTTTATAATTTAGGACAGTCCTGCTGCTTATAATGATTTTGCAGCATGAGACTGAGCAAACACATTTGCTGTCAGACATATTAGCTCAGCCAAAGTGTTCCTGTGTCACAGATCCACCGGGCGAGGCGGGCAGCATGCGGAGAGTTGAACCCTCACTTGAAAGGGTGGTGGTTAATGTAGTGGTGAATGGGTAAAACAGGCAGCTATGGTTCAAACAGACAACTGGAAAATGGCAACACTTAAGCAACACTTTTTTAGTGCACAATAAAACTGAAAGTCAAGCTAATTTCATTTGGTGTGACTCAACAGGTTGAGCCGCACACTCATGCAGGTGAGAAACACTGGATCTGACTCACTGGATGGAGTGAATGCCATTAAAGGAACAGTTTGACATTTAAACACGTTGGGATAAATGCATTTGTCTTGTTGCCTGACAGGTAGAGTTAAATAAGTACAGATGCTACTGTCCTGCAGTCTCCACTAGTCACAGCCTAAACACAAGCTTGTCACTTCCCATCAAAAGGCAAATTTCGGTTGTTGTTTTATTTATTTTTTTGTATAAATTAAATGCAGTTAAACCAGATGCAACATGCTAATATGTGAGCTTTAAAATGCTTACGTACAGTATTCTGTATTTACCGTACAGAAAAAAAAACTGTATCTCAAGTCAAAACACTACCACAAGTGAAAATTGTGAGATAATGCTAGATGCTACACCACTGCTAAGCTAAAATGCTAAGCTACTGTAAAACTACAGATGGACTAACGGTGCTTTTAAATGGAACTGTGTTTGCTGAACTGTTAGCAAGCTAACGCTAAAGTAATGTTAATATTTATTGCTAACGGACGTCTTATGGCGCCCATGTTGCCGTGAGCAACGTTAAACACCACACATTTTGGATACACAACTTCACAGGTTGCAATTAAAATCCTATACGTTTCATACAAAGGCAGCAAAGTTTAGTGAAATTTTAACAATATCGTTTGTAAGACATTACGTATGAACCGAAGTTTGCTAATGAGCTAACATAAAACCATGAAGACTCCAGACCAAATTACATTGAAGCTGCAAAGTGTTTTGAAAGGAACAACAGGACATTTTATTGCTTGTGAAATAAACTTTTTAACTATAAGAGGAAGAAGGTATTATTTCAACTCTTGAAGACTACACAGTGTCACTTTAAGTAGATCAGCCTGATGGTTACGGTCAAAGTTGCTACTGATTAACACAAGCTGATGCAGACATTATATCAGTGTCTCCATTATACATATCAGTATACACATCAGCTGTGCAGAACATGTAAACTATACTTTTGTTTCTGTCTGTGCAGCTGGTCCTATAGAGACATTCACAGTGTTTAGGAGCTAATCTGGAAACACTCTGAGCACCTTTCACCCATCTGTCCGTCTGAACTCGGCACAGCTCTCACCCCTGCACTCAGTCCAAGTTTATGTGAAGAACCCAGGTCAGGTGAGTTCACTTCCTTATTAATATCTTTATGATGGATTATGATTTAAGTCCCATGTCCCGGGTCAACCCCGACATCTGGCTTCCCTGATGTGAAAAAGTCCTCGTAATTCCTGTTCGGAAATTCGAAATAAACGGTGACCTAGCTAACCTGATCTCACAGTGAGCGCTGCAGCGTTTTAACACTTTGCGCCACACTGATACTGGATACTTAAACCTGTGACCCATGGCGGCCATGTGACCACCATGGAAAGCTTCGTGGTCATATATGAAGTGAGGAAAAAAAAAAACAACTGAGCTTGATGTGGTGGTCAAGCAACAGCATCGCCTCTTCATTGTGGGTTGCGGTCCCGTAAAATGTTTTACGGTCCAGCTGAACCTCGAAAACAACTGGATATCTGTTCACAGTCAGTGTCAACATTATTTAAACAATGCAGTGAAACAATGCAAACCCCTAATCAGGTTAAACTTTTCCAGTGGAGGAAAAGAAATCCATCCCAAAAGAGCTTTGCCACTACCAGGGATGCTACATTTATGGCTCTGCTTTATTTTTAGTGGTGTTATTTATATATTTACAGCACAGCTTTAAAGTGGTTTCAACAAAAAATAGCGCAAATTGGACCACTTTGTCACAAAATAATGGATGAAACATCCCAAACTGAAGAGGGCTTTCTCTAATGTGAAACAGCACGCCACACATACAAGATTAAAACCAAAATAGGTTCAGTATCCTCACAGAGTCGAGCTGGCACATCCTGCTGAGTGTCACAGGTCATCGCTCAGCATCTGCCTTTCATTCTGTTGATGGTGATGCTCGCTTTATACTCCATGGTTGGTCAAAATCGCAGGTGCAAAAGGACTTTATGACACCCAAGCGGGGAAGCACTACGGGAGTTCATCGATGACTCACAAGGATGGACTTCATCGCTCTCAGGACAGAGCACCCCAGAGGACGAGCATGTGGTTTATGTTTCTTGCCAGCTCTTCTTCTTCTTGTCCATCTTTATTCACACTTTCAGCGGAGAAGGTTGATGCTCTTGTGAAACACCCCGGTAATTTCGACAGTTTCTCAACAACTCACACCATAATGAGAGTGTTGCTGCACAAATGTATGATATATTATCTGTATCTGCAGGAAATTGGCAGGTTCAGAACAAGGGGTAAAAGATGTTGTCCCAAGAAGTAATAACTTCCTAAGACTGGAAAGGATGAATCAGGACTGTCTTTGTAGATTTGTACCAAAACACATCAGACTTTAGCTGCACAGAGTATGATGAATCGTTGTATACCTATTATCGTATTTTCCGCACTATAAGGCGCATCGGATTATAAGGCGCACCTTCAATAAACACCTATTTTAAAACTGTTTTCATATATAAGGTGCACCACATAGAATAGAAACTACTGTAGTAGCTGGGGTTGTGTTATCCATCCACTAGATGGAGCTGTGCTAAACTCAGTCAGTCAAACTTTATTAATAGAAAACAAACGTTCTGACAACTCTGTTCACTCCCAAAACAAGCTAGTGCATTCACAATACAGTACCGTACGTACCGGTAGCTCTTACCAGTATTTGCGCCGCCTTCGTTGAAAACAATGTATTTCCAACTCCATTTGTCACAGTTCAAAGCTACATGAATGAATTTTTTTCTCCGAGGTAACGTCAGTGACGTAGTATTATCTTTTACCAACAGCAAGGTACAACAGGTAGTGCAACTTTTTATCACGTAGTTAGTGCATTCATGCCATATTGAGGTCTTTATACACACAAGTAGTGTGGGACTCTAAATCCCCTTAACCAATATTGATCCATATATAAGGTGCATCGGATTATAAGGTGCACTGTCAGTTTTTGAGAAAATTAAAGGCTTTTAGGTGGAGCTTATAGTGCGGAAAATACGGTATTAGTGAAAGTCCAGAGCACAGAGTGTATATAGAAATGGACGACGCAACCTTAAATCAACTATTGGTTTGTGGATCGGTATTTGAATGCGACCCTGTTGTTTGGAGCCAGGAGTGACCATATTTGGATATGAAGGGAGGAGCGAGGAGGCGGGTCTAACCCTTGAACCCGAGGTCACTGCCAAGTGTTTATGAGATTGACTTCAGATCAAGAGTTTTCCAGAGCAGGCATCTAGTGGCCATTCTTGGTATTGCACTCTTTTGCATTTCACTTTTTTTTTTTAAGCCCCGCTTGCTTCATCCATTTTTACATACAGTCTAGGGTCTGGAGGTGATGCGCGCCCCACATTTGGAAAAAAAATACTTTAATAGTCTGTGAGGTTTTTGAAAAAAAAAACTCGTATTTTGAAATAATCCTATATTCTTCAAACATGGTTACAATGTATAAAACCCCAAGTGATGAGCTCGTTGCTGTTGACAAGCAGAAATCAGTTTCTACGACCCGCAGTTTGAATTTACAAATCGACTTATGGTTTCTACTTCAACAACAGCAAGAATGAAGTTTTCTGACCAGATGTCAAAACGAAGGAGCCAACATTACAACAGGAAAGCCAATAAATAAAGAAATGTTTTTGATGGAAACCAAAAAAACAGCAAACTCCTCGATGAAGACGACGAGCAGAAGAAATGAGGCCGAAAAGAAACGGAGCAGCTTGGAATTAAAATCTTTCAATATTTACACTCCCTTAAATTCACTCAAGCTGTGGGAAAAATGTGTTTTCCCCTTAGACTAGAAGGAAGAAATGGCTAAGAGGAAAAAGGTGGGTGGAGAAAAAAGGTGGAGTGGCTCCGATTAGGCCACATGTTGGTAATTTATCACACATAAACCTCACACCTAATTTTCACACCTGTAGCTCAACGTGCGGGGAGTCTAGTAATTCACTCACTCACACTCACACACACACACACACACACACACACTCACACGCGCGCTGCTGAGTGGGACTTGGCCGTGGGTTTTCTCCCTCGGTGTGAGATGGGAACCGAGGACATCACAGGCGAGGATCAGTGGAGTCGGCGGGCATGCTTGGCATATTTGCACCCCATGCAGCAGCGCTCCGTCTCCCCCCACCCTAACCCGTGTTCGCTCTCCCCCTCCCCATTTGTCATCACCTTGACTAAACCCATCCCCACCTCCAGCTCGCACATCTGAAAAACAAAAGGAGTTGGATGTGGATTTTTTTTTTTCCACTCGCCAGAAACGTATCTCAAGGTCCAGATGGGAGATACTCATCTCTTGGCGTCGCGCAAAAACAGATCGTAAACTAACGAAAATATGAAACAGTGTTTGGGTACTTCTGATTGACAATACTGGGAAAAGAAAACCAAATCTTTCACTTAAGTAAAAGTAGAAAAAGCTGGAGGGATCACTGAAGGGGAAGAAGTGAAAATAGGAAATAAAAATACCAAGAAAAACAGCCAATAAATGAAATTTATCATCAAAGGTCAAAAGTTTTACTCTGACAAAAGATTTCTACGATATGGAGCTTTTACGAGCAGGTACTGTTTCCTTCTGAGAAACCAACTGATAAAATCAAACTACTAGTAACTACATCTGCTAATTGAGGCTTTATTAGCTGAGGAAGATGAGCACTGATAATAAATATTGATTTATTTATGCAGGATAGCGGCAAAAACTGTAGTGTTTCAGGGAGTTTCCCATTTGCACGTCGGTAAGTGACTATATTTGGATATCAAAGGAGTGAGGAGGCGGGTCTGACCCTTGAACCCGAGGACACCGTCCACAGTTCACTGGTGACTGAGCCTCCATCCACCTGTAAATCACTGGAGACCAGACCTGTCAATCAAACCACACACACACCCCTAAATCTTCCTCCTCTTGAATCCTAACATCTACTTCATGATGAAGCGATAGAGAGACTGCAGCCGACAACAGCTCATTAATATTCGAATATGACGTTTTCACCACATGTTCAAATAAATACTCAAATACTGAATAAAAAGTGACATCCTGCGTGGCTGTGTCTAAACTCCAGACATAGATTGAGAAGTATTTAGATTACAGGTAAGTTCAAAAGTCATGTCAGCAAAATCTAGGTTTATATCATTGTAATAATATTAATAAAGACACATTACTTTGTAAGTTGTTTCCATTACTTTTCATATTGATTAGTGGTTTACTGTATAACTAATGTATGAAAAAATCACCAATTTTCAGCTCCTTGTATTTCCTTGAGTGCTGTACTTGAATAAATGTTTCATTCAAACACTGGCTGCCAACTCCCAGATCTCACATGAGCCAGTTACTAAAAGCTTTGACATTTGCTGTTTGCAGGACACAGTGTTTAATGATTTCTTAGAGATAACAGATGACACACAGACGGGGCTGGTGTGTTTGGAAGAACTAACAGGGGAAAAAGACTTAGATTTAATGGGAGAGATATGAAAAGACGCCTTCAGCATTCAAATCTCAAATGGAGAGGAAAAGAGAATCAAGAGGGTGACACCATCATCTCGACGTCTGCTGCGAAGTTTTACCTCATTAACCTTTTAACAAGACACAACCTGGCCGCCCCCTCCTCACCCGCTGAGGCCAGCAGGGAGATCTGAGGTGATCACCAGGGTCAAAAGTGGAGCGCACCACAGGGGGACACATGGCAAAGACCTGGTCTCACTTTCAGTCGTGGTGCTTGACACCCCCCAAAAAACCAACAACTTCTAAACATCAAAGCCGTATCCCTTCACCCCCCACTCTGAAAAAACTGAGCTGGATCCAATATCGACATTCGGTGTTTCACGGGAAAATACCACAACCTTGTTTTCTCACCTAAATGAAGTCTGGTCTGTTTAAGAGAAACATCCTCACCATGATGGTTGAATCCTGGAATAATATTAATGTTTTTTTATTAGGTTAATAACTTCAGTACAAGCACACACACCAAAAACAGGCTGCTCAGAGAGGTGCATGTGAGGTATTTAACAGGCCTGTGATATACAGTTTGCTTGGATGTATCCAGCTGTAGCAGGTGCCTCGGTCACATCTGGCTTCATGTTCTCACACCACTCACAAAACTGCACCTGAACGGCTGGCACTGCCCGAGCTGCTTAACAGGAACCGGCTTGTGTTGGCTCGGAGAGGCCACGCTCCAGCCCTCGGGAGTGTATGTTTCTCTTCTTCCACGCTCTTTGAGAGAAACTTGAAGTGAATGCTTTTGTAAAGTATGAAGGATGAGTGTGCTCTGCAGGCCAAAGCGAACAAGGACTGCACTTTATTTCCTTTCAGCACGAGTACCGCCTGAAGCTGCCCCGCGTGGAAATGTAATGTAACAGAGAAAGTCTTTAACAAAGGTGTTAGATGTTGATTTTTTTTAAAGAAGCTGAGGCTTGCATCCAAAATGTCTGGGTGGCATGAGGTCGCCAGGCGTATCATTACACGGAGGCAGCAGATGCTGTACCTGTCCTGTGCCGACACGCCGCAGTGTTTACTGCTACAAATGAGCGGCAAATCGGGCTGTCATGTATTGGCTGCTGTTACAACAAAGCTTCAAGGTGCTGCCAATAGCTCCACCACAGGAGTCGTCTCCTCTTGTTTAAACAGTCACAAAAATTCCTTTATTCTCCAAAAAAAAAAAAAAAAAAAGATGCTAACCAGCCCCACACTGTCCGCTACACTTCACCAGCGTTCATTAAGCGCACCAAGGCGGTACCATCTCTAAAGCCATTAGCTGGTTAACATGTAAACTACACGTGACCCCTGTCTACAGATACCTATTAGTTATGACTCCTGCTGGTGACAGCTGTTTACACAGCTAAGGCCGCTGCTCCTGAGACCTGGCCCCAGTCCAAATAAAATAATATCCAGTTAAGGAGAAGTCAGCCAAGATGTAACACAAGTGCATAACTAGAGGCGGGAAAAAAAAAAAACGAGCGAAGGAATCCGAGAAATGTTAATGGACTTCTTTTCTTTTAAAGCTTGATGCTTTTCTGTCTAGCATTTGTCTCTACCACAGGCTTGTTTCATTGTCTGGATCCTAAAACAAGATTAGTGAGAAACCCTAATGGAGAAAGAAATGGCAACGGCGGTCGCCACAATTGATGTGTTCTCTGAAATTTTCTGCAAAGAAATCATAACACAGCTTAAGATTTTTATCCTACAATTAGACTTTCACTCCTTTTTTTGATTTATGTCCTGTTGGATGTGCAGCCAGAGCAACAAACAAAGAGATACATGGGCTTCAGTCAGCGCAGACAACAACAGCGAGACTCTGAAAAGACCACAACTGAGATACAGCACAACGCTCAGTGGAGCCATCCAGGAGGGAACCACTCACACTTGACAATATATAGTATTAGTATGTGGTAATCAACACTTCACTCTAAAATCATCCATGAGTTCAGCTGAGCATCATCCTCAGTGACCCCTCTGCCCCACATGAAAACATCTGCATTTGTTGAGTCTTCGCTCATTTATTGAAGTTTTTTTTTTTTCTTTAATTCGAGTCCCATATGTATTTCACTTATGCAACCCGACTGCAACAAGCAAACTGGAAGCAAACTGGAAGCTGTAATTGGATTGACAAGATGTCGGATCCACCCAAACAAAGGCTGATTGTGAGAGGCGTCAGCAAGGCCGCCATTCAGTCTGGGTGTACTCTGACTTTTTTGTTGTTTGGATGGACTTGTAGACCCCAACGCTAACAATGCTAATGTCAAAGCTGCTCCAGTTAAAGTTTTTAGATGATTGATTGACATATTTGAGCCTATGCTTGTGGTGTCGTGCGCAGCGTAAATCACCTGAATCTGCAGCTCCTCTCGGCTCTAATGAAGCTTTGTAGCATCTCGGGGTCATTGGTTTCGATTTACATTTCTATTGAATCTATATAACATGATCATATGATGTCTTTACAGCTTATTGTGCTGCCTCAAGGTGTTTAAAAAAAAATCACGTATAAGATAAAGAATTGTTACCTGGGAGGCTCATGGAGATATCAAGACAAAAAAACCCTCTTCGTCTGGCTAGTAGCCAGCTTGTTGTGGCTAGTAAGGTAAAGCTATTAGCAGAGTAACATTAGTAGAGCAAGGCAGGGGTGAGGAAAAAAGCACCAGCACAGATTAATGCGCACCATTTAATACATGCTGTATAACAGTGAACAGCTTTGAGCTAAGACAGAGCCAGCATGCTTACAGCTTGACAAGCAGGATGCTAGCCAGCTAACTGGAAACTGTTTAAAGACACACAGAGGTGCTCTGTTATCTCAGAGGTACACACACACACACACACACACACAGCTCATCCAGTGGGTGACAAGTATTGGAGTGTGAGGCTGAATAACTGACAGGAGCAGAAGTACGTACTTACATACGTAATGTTGCGTAGCTTCAAGATTGACCTCCAATCTCGCTGCTTTGCTG
>OOFC01027596.1:7557-49865 GCA_900323345.1 Pseudochromis fuscus | reverse complement strand
TGCTGAGTCGTCGAGGAAATGATGTCACAGTTCAAACTATTATTGTCTCATCCTGACCTGAACTTTAAGAAGCTGCTTCAGACACTGACTCATCAAATAGGTTTATCTGAAGCTGGATCTGGAGCTGAGGCTGGAGCTGAAACTTGGAGCTGAAGCTGGATCTGGAGCTGAAGCTGGATCTGGATCTGGATCTGAAGCTGGATCTGAAGCTTGGATCTGAAGCTGGAGCTGGAGATGGATCTGGAGATGGATCTGGAGATGGATCTGAAGCTGGATCTGAAGCTGGATCTGAAGCTTGGATCTGAAGCTGGATCTGAAACTTGGAGCTGAAGGTGGATCTGGATCTGAAGCTTGGAGCTGAAGCTGGATCTGGATCTGAAGCTTGGATCTGAAGCTGGATCTGGATCTGAATCTGAAGCTGGATCTGGATCTGGATCTGAAGCTTGGATCTGGATCTGAAGCTGGATCTGAAGCTGGATCTGGATCTGAAGCTGGATCTGGAGCTGGATCTGAAGCTTGGATCTGAAGCTGGTGGATCTGAAGCTGGATCTGGATCTGGATCTGAAGCTGGATCTGGATCTGAAGCTGGATCTGGAGCTGGATCTGAAGCTTGGATCTGAAGCTGGATCTGGATCTGGATCTGAAGCTGGATCTGAAGCTTGGATCTGGATCTGGATCTGAAGCTGGATCTGAAGCTTGGATCTGGATCTGAAGCTGGATCTGAAGCTGGATCTGCGTTTCATATTTTGAATTAAGAAACAGTGGCAGAGGTTTTGGCAGCAGAACATATGGATCAGTTTGAAGTGATCTGACGCCGGTTCCAGGTTAATAAAAGGAAACAGCAGCTGTGGTGTTCAGTGTGAAGTGTTTAAAATGAATGTAAATACAAGTCACTAATGTTGCTGTAAATTATTTTACAGTAACTTGCTGGCGTCCAGCTGCCTGTAACCTTCATATCTTCCCCCCTAACATCACCTATGGACAGATATGATGGTTTTCTCAGTGTCTTTGATGAAACCTGAACATCCACACATTAGGAAACTACATGAACCTCCTGCAGTCTGGTCCTGAAAGTGTGACATCAGCTGCTCTGCACAGATGGGAAATTTAAAACCAGCCCGATGCCCCAGAGAGAGTCTGAGATTCACTGACAGGATTCCTCCCAGACGACGACCAGCAGCAGGATTTAAAGAGGAGTTCATCATATGAAGAAAGTATCACAGCTCCAATTCAGTACTTTCATCAGAAGTGACGATATCTCACTGCTTGATTTTTATGACCATCAGGTAACAAAGGTTGTTTGAAGATCAGTGGTTGGTTGTACAAGTGTGAAGGAACCAAACTTGTTGCTGTTGATTCGACAAAGGTTCAAACTCAGGTTGAAACTCTAACAGCTTCACATTCACAATCCCCCAAACCTGTGAATTATGGAGCGAGCTGCTGTCCATGAATCATTGAGACATTTTACAAGGATCCCCTTCAAGCCATGAATGTACTCTGTCAAAACCCTGCTTACCCTCCCGACTACGAGCTGATATTAAAATGCAGCAGAGAGAGAGGGCGGGCCTTTAAAATATTTAACGAAGGCTCGTCATGTTTGGAAGCACAAATCCTCCAGTTCCTCTTCTGCCTTTTACCAATTTCACCTGATTATCAGGACGAGTCAGAGCCCGATGTGTAACAACTGTTAGAAAAGGAATGTAACAAAAGCCAAAATGTAACAACTGGTCAATAATGTAACAAATGCTGAGTCCAAAAAGTCCAAACTTTGCCCAAAATGTAACAACTTCTAACATTTCAGGTTTTATTACATTTGTTTCGTAACAATTTTCATTTCATATTTTCAATCCTGAAATATTCAGTCAATACATTTAAAGTCAACTCTTCTTCTCAACATGTTCACTTGGATCTTACAGTAAAAGCAGAAGGACATCTAGACAGTTTTCACTGCTGCTCTCAGCTTTGAAAAATTGATCATTAAAAATAAAAAGCACGTTGGTGTCACGCTCCATCGGTCCATCAGATGGAGGTAAGAGAAGTTTGAAGAGCCATTACCCTTCAGGTGAGACAGTCTGAGAGCATCCAGCCTCCAGCACCAGAGACAGGCTGACCCAAATGGACAAACTCTGTACATGTGCTAAAAATAACCTGGAGATGGACGGTAATAAAACACCAGAGGCATTAACGTGGAGAAAAGGCTTCAACAACACAAGCTCAGTGTCCAACTGTGTGTTTCTGGAGGTGACTCTAAAGCCTCCAGTGGCTGCTCTCAGCTACGTTTTAACAGATGTGTTTACCACTGGCACCGTGTAGTTCAGCAGGTTAGGGACGTCTTTCTTTATACATCCAAATATTGGGAAAATAATTTTGAAAAGTTGAGGTTTTTGAAATTAGATTTAAGAAAAAATTCATGTTTCACTCAAAGCTACAAATGTTGAAGCAGAAAATCCGAAGCTGTTTGTGAAGCTGGATTAAAACCAGAGCATCAGTGAAGTCGGCATCAGTCATCCTCGAGGAAACGTGGGAAACATGTCACCAACAAGTTTGAAATAAAAACTCATTAGTTCTTATCTAAGGGACCGTGTGACATCTGTTGTGTCCATGTTTGAGCTGAGGCTGTAAAGTCAGTGGAGTCCAGTAAGTTTGTTTCCAGGTCAGGTTCTGCTGCGGGACCCGGTACAGTGAGAGTGATTTACGGTTAGTTAAATCTGGGCCAGGCAGCGTTACAGAGGAGCTGCTGAACAAACATCCAGCCCAGGGGTCACCTCATTCAGCTATTGTGTGAAGTGGGACAGGTGGAGCTGCCTTTGTTCTCCAGACAAGCAGAGGGTGAAGCAGACCTGCATGGACGGGTTGGACTATTCAGAGTGTACAGTGGAGTGATCCGCCTGGTGGATCTGTGCCCACTACAGGTGGAGGACGGGGAGTTTTCAGAGGAGGAGGAGGAGGAGTGGGAGGAGGAGGAGGAGTGGTCTCTGTGGGCCTGACGGGGGGCGGGGGAAGAACAACAACACAAAAGACCTGTTGTCCTTTCCCACTAGAGTGGAGGTTTCCCAGGAAAGCATCACAATTCAGACCCAGGCCTGAGATAAGAGAGTCCCCCTCCCTTTGTGCTGTGACTGTGGAGGGGTCAGGAGAGTCAGGGGGGAGGTGGGAGGAGGAGGAGGAGGTGTCTCCAGCTGGAGGATGTAAACCCACCCCCAGTCCAAACCGGCCATAAATGGCAGCTCCGTTTTACAACAGTCAGATTTGTAGGCATTTAGGGAAACACTCGTGTCATCATTAGTGATGTTATATAACATGAATACACACACTCTGAAAAAACTGCAGAGGAAGAGGCCATTTTTCTACTTAAAGCACCGAGTCCTTCATCCTAAATTACTACACAGCTGGTTTGTTCCTCCTCTTGCTGACCTCTGACCCGCTGCAGATTAAAATCAGTGTGAAAATAAATCACCTCTTTATGACCTGATGATGCTGCAGCTGAAGTGTTGAGGTTAGTTTGAGGGTTTGGGATCAAATCAGAGGATCAGTCTCAGCAAGGCTGCAACAAAAGGAGAGAGAAGTTTGGTCGTGTTGACGCCTCCTCACGATGCAAAGGAAGAAATCCCAGCGTTCAGTGGTGAAGACGAGTCTGTTTCTTTAATGACGTGAGGCCTGTGCTAAATGTTCAGACGAGTGTTTCTTCAATAAATCATTAGATCAAATATTTAGACTGTTCAGAGAATTATAGAGGAAACACAACCTGCTTAATGTGTGACTGTTGTTGATTATGTTATTATCAGTGATCAAACACCTAATCCAAGGTCATGGTCATTATTAAAGTGACCAATCAGATGATCAGAACCATCAGCCACTGTCCCGCCCCCAGAGTGTCACATGTTGGGCTCTGGAGACTAACGGTCGTGGTTAAAAGAAATCAGACGTCTCTGAAACAGACTGGATGAAGCTAACGTGACATCATCCACTGGAGTGACCTTATATGGATATGAGGGGAGGAGTCAGGAGGACAGTGAACAATGAAGCTAAATTTTACTTATCAATCAAGCTAATCACAGCCATAAATTTTCCTCAAATGAATATTATATTATGATATTAAATTGATTACTGTGATACTGGAGAATAACTGAGTTTTCATGCAAGTTACAGGTATTTTTATCTTTTTGTCTTTGTGTTTACACATATCTGACAAAGATAGAAAACTGATGTATAAAATGTTGCAATCAGATCTTTCTCCTTTTTATTATAAGAGCATTGATGTAATATTCACCTGTTACCTACATGGAAACACCTCCCTCTCCAGAGATCTATGGCTGAAAATATGAGGTCATCCAATCACAGATGACCTGTAGTGACCCGTGAAGTCCTGACACAGCGACTTGTTGTCTATGTTTAAACTCCTCTCACACAAACCTGTTCCCCAAAAAGTTTGGTTTTGCAACATTGTTCCATAATCGCAGCAAAACATCTTCTGTTTTTTGTATCTGCCTCCAGAGTGTTTCTGACATACGTGATGATGTTGCAGGAAATTGGTCGTTGCAACATTGGGTGGAGGCGATGACGCAGCAGAGAGCTATGCGAGGTTACGGCCGCGTCACTCAGGAGCAGCGAGCACGTGTGTGTTTGATCACACGCCAGCCCGGACTCTGTGGTCTTACACCGGCAAACACGCCACTTTTAATTGCTGAGAAAAGTCGGTGAAAGGTTTTTATCACCAGAACATTTGGTGTGACTGGAAATCTGGGAGGAAAGTAAAGATAAAAACTAATCTTTGAGGAGGAAACTCGATCTGTTCTTGAGAAACCTCTGCTGCAGCCCACACAGGACAGCTCATCACTTCCTGCTCTGAGCGGCGCAGACTTACTGGAAACACCGACCACGAGATGAGAGTGAAACGCTGCCTTCAAACAAACCTGGTGTTTTTTTTTAATAGCTGCAGCAAATGATCAGAATTAGTTTCATAGTTTGTCATCAGTTTCATCTTCATACATCTCCTTTCTGTATCTTCACCACAGACTGTAAACAGAAATGGACGAAGCAACTGGGACTGGGAAAATATGCAGAAGTGTAAAAAAGTGCAATACTCCCAACGGCCACTAGATGCTGGCTCCAAATAACTTGAATTGACCACAAACAACAAAACCCTTTAACTCTTTGGATTTGTGACTAGTTTGATAACGAAGTGTCTCAAAAATGAAGCTAACGTATGAGGGCAAATAAAGTGCAATACTCCTGATGACCACTAGATGCTGCTGCAAAGAACTGTCTCCACATGAGCTCACACATCCTCATCTTCATCCTGAAATATTCATCAATACATTTCTCCTCAAGTCATTCTGATGTCATCAGATAAAGTCAACTCTTCTTCTCAGAGATCTGGGGGGAGGAGTTAGGGGCGGGGCTAGTCTGATTGACAGGTGGTCCATCTGGAAATCATTTCATCTTAAGGAGATATTAGAGGAAGATTTGTGGGCGGGGTTAGTCTGATTGACAGCTCAGGTCACATTGGACAGTGTCCTCAGGTTCAAGGGTAAGCCCCGCCTCCTGACTCCTCCCTTCATATCCATATATGGTCACTTCTGGCTCCAAACAACCAACATGGCCACGTTCAAATACCAAACTCCTGGATCAGGATGAGCCTCCACAAACAAACCACCCATCATGTAAAGTGTATGATCTTCAGGATGCAGGTGAAGTCAGTTTAATGATGAAATGTGTTTGGTTGTAGAAATATTAGCAGATATTGATCGTATCACCAAGTCTGCAGTTTTCATGCTCGGTTCCTTTACACTTCACATTCAGTCGTCTGCTGAAGCCTGGTTCATGTTTTATAGATTATAATAAAATCTCCACTCTGCAGGTTTTACTTCTGCTCAGGAAGAAGCTTTTAGATGAAGCTTTACCTGCCACATTTCTTTTACCATGCTGCCATTAGTCAGACATGCTGTGACACGACAGCCACCAGCTCATCCATCCTGGGAGCAGAGTCGTCAGAGAGGATGTGACCATGAAAGTCTGTTCACTATGAGTTTTATAGGAATGAATTCTGCTTTGTGTTTTTAAACCACTTGGATATGAGAGGATGTGCAAACACCTTCACTCTGTTACTGCAGGAATTAAACTACAAGTTGACTTTTTATTGAATCCCAGGATGATCCAGTTTAATCAAACACACTGCGACCACAGACTGGATGGAGATCACATGATGTCATCTGCTGGTTTGTGGAGTTTGGTATCTGAACGTGGCCATGTTGGTTTGGCCATAAAGGGAGGGGCCAATGTGGATGAGGCTCAACCTCAGCTGTTGTAACTGGAAACCAGACCTGTCAATCAAACTAACCCCGCCCCTAAATCTTCCTCTTTTTGGGGCAATATCTCCGTATGATGGGATTTTTCAGGCCACTTCACTGACTGAGGTTCAGGATTTTTGAATTGAAGTCACATGGAGTTTTTTGGAGACAGCATCTAGTGGCCGTTGGGGGTATTGCACTTTTTTGCACCTCATTTTATGCAGTACAGTCTACAACCTGCAGGATGAAGCTGGTAGAGATGATGGATGGATGATCGCAATAACAACAGTAATGGGAATTTCTTACATAATATTTCAGTGGTGACAGTTTTTAGTTGTGATGAATAATAATTGTATTCAGATAAATAATCATTAATTATTGTTTGATTATAATAAATCAGGTGATTCAAAAGGCAAGAAACCAAGAAGGAGATGTTGGTGCTTTTCCCTCTTCCTGTCTCCCAGCCTCATGTTTATTTCATGGACCCACAGATAAGCACTTAATAAACTTTACTTGGAGATGTGAGGGGCAGAGTTGGTGTTTTTAGCTTCTCTAAACGACGTGGTCAGCAGTCCTGTGCAGCCGCTCGGTCGGGCGCTGCTGCTCTGAAACGCTGCAGCTCACCAGAGACAGGATAATGGAGATCCACCGTCTAATTCCTAATCCAGGACTAGCCTGCTTCTGTGGCCTGGGAATAACCCCGCGAATCAGAGCCCATCTCGGTTTTAAAACAGAAATGATGAAACAATGACGGGCAGCGGGCAATGCAGACTATTGCTTTTGGATTAAAGTGATGCAGCGTGGTCTCCCCCTTTTCTTATCCTCTGAAATCACCAGCATCGCTCTGAACAGCAGCAGCCTCTTCAAGGGAGCAGCCTCAGCCGTGGTCGCTGCCAGCTGTCGTCTGATGTTTTGATTTAGGATGGCGGGAGGGAGGTCGTGATGATGATGGACAAGAACATACTTGGGAGGCCAGAGACGCTCACAGTCCTGGACGTGCCTGAAATATTCCTCTTCTCCTATAGATAGATCCAGAGCAGAGCCATAATGGTATTTGATTACAGGCCTAAATGTGGAGAAGGGGAAATGAAAGAAAGCTTTGGATGGTTGGGATATCTTTGGAAACATGAACCTTAGCAATGCAAAATAAAGTCTATTTGTGCTTTACTGTGTGAGATGTGCACAGTGTTCATTCATGTTTCATTGTATAGGAGATGAAACAAAGTGAAGGGGACTGGACGGTTCCTGGTTATTTTGTGAGAACCATAAATATCCACAGCACGTTACTGTTGATCAGTCCATTACTTTGATCCACGTTTGGTTCATACGGTAGAGCAGCAACTGAAGGGTCGGTGGTTCGATTCCTGCTCCTCCCAGGGTCCTTGGGCAAGACACTTTACCCACATTTGCCTCGTATGAATGTTGAATGAATGGTTTGTTGGTGGGAGGAGCTGTAGGTGCAGACTGGTAGCCACGCCTCCGTCAGTCTGCACCAGGACAGCTGTGGCTAACTTAGCTTAGCACCACCGCTATGAATGAATATGAATGAATAATGGTCTCTGTAAAGAGCTGTGAGTGAAGAAAAGAGCTGGATAAATCCAACCATTATCATTATACAGCAACAAGTATTGGATCAACCTCTAGAGAGATGAACCTGACACCTCCTGACTTTCACCACAGCTCAGACCAGCTCAACATTTACACACACACACACACACACACACACTTTTCCCTTAATGCCACCATTTCACTGACAGTTGTACATCCTCTACATGTCATTACGTGATCATTGGACGAACTACTCGCTGCAAACTATTGTCTAAAACCACCACGGCTGAATGTGGGGTAAAAACCTCAAATGTTCGGTACAACAGTAAAATACAATGTAACAACAAATGCAGAGTAAAACAGTCGATCTTATTAGGTTAAAAAAAACCTGCATTTTTTTAACGTGTCGTTTTTATTAAATTACCGTATTTTCCGGACTATAAGCCGCTACTTTTGCGATGCTTTGAACTTAAACACCAGTGTGGCTCAGTATCGACAGCACGAACCTCGTTAGCTTTTTACAAGCTAACAAGCTCTGTGCCGCCGATACATTTAGCGTCGTCACATCAGACCCGGTCAGACTGGACCACGTGAAACTGTTTGAATAAACTCAATAGCAGCTTATAGACAGGTGCTCAATAGTCCAGAAAATACGGTACTTTATCAGATATTGGGCGGCTGTTCATTAAGATGTTGTAATATCTTCATAGTGACTTCTAACCACGGTTTAATCTTGTGCCGTCATCAAGGTGAAAACTTTGTCCAGTACTTTAGTTTCTTAGCTGCAGGGAAACATGTTGTCTTGTTAAGTTAAATGTAACGAGCTCAGATGAGGAATGACTTTTCCTGCAGATGTTATCGTGAACAGAGCGACAGTGTTTCCTTCGTAGGAGCTGAGTCATGTTGGTTTGTATCAGAGCAACTGAAACCAGAAGGTCACATGACTCCTGTCCACACATTAGTCAATGAGACGGGACCGAAAATAAAAGTTTTTATGCTTTTAAACTGAGCATTAAATAACCCACCCCCCAGTTCACAGGAAGAAATCATTAAATCCACATTTCTGTCCCTGAGTAAAACACAGATGATCATCTTCACTATCAGCTGTGGTGGTGACACTTTGACATGTAATTTAATCTGCATCTCAAAACAGGAATGTTTGATGTGCTGTTGCCAGGATACCGTCAGACACGTCCTTCATGCTACCACACAAATCTGCCTCAGCCGAGAAAACAAGACGGAGGGTAAATAAGTGAAAACACGTGTTGCTGTGAAGCTCAGGCTGTGGATGAGGAGGCCTCGACTCACAGCTGGTTCAGTCCTGATTGGCTGATCTTCATCATTCAAAGAGGAACTAATGAAGAGTTTTCATTCTGTTGAATCTTTTTATTATCTGTGCAGATTTCTGTCTGTGTTTTACATGAAACTCCTGACTGACAGCATCTCATGGTTCATATACAAACAGAAAACTCCTGAACACATGTGACATCTGGACATTTTATTTTCACCTCTGAAGATCAGATTAAGATCAGGAACAGGATGAAGCCATAGGTGACTCAATATCTTGGTCCCCGATGAAACCCGACCTGAGCTTTAGTCTCATTGGACAGTGTCCTCAGGTTCAAGGATCAGCCCCGCCTCCTCACTCCTCCCTTCATATCCAAATATGGTCACTTCCTGCTCCAAACAACCAACATGACCACGTTCAGATACAAACTCCTGGATTCAAAACATGGTCTGATTGGAGATGAGTCAGATTGACCTGACTGTTTTGAAGGGCTGTGCAGTGATTCGCTAACTCTACTTTACAGTTACAACACAGTATAATTCTACTTGGAGTAATATTCAAACAACGACTTCATCACTTCCTGCTTCTTACTTGACGACATCTTGGCTCCTGTGTTGCATCTGAAGCGGTGGCTGCAGACTGGCTGCTCAGGACATCTGAGTAATGAGCGGCGAGCAGAGCGGCGAACAGAGCAGCCAGATGAAAAAGAGCCTCTATTAGTGCTGCCAGGCCTCGTTTTCATCCACACCGAGCGCCCTGTCGCCACCAATCGCACGTCTGCTCTGCTGAGACTGTCTCCACTGTCCCAGGACGCCTCGCCGTCCAGTCGCTGTGTTTAATATTCCACACACACACACACACACACACACACACACACGCAGGGGAGGGTTAATAATCATGTCAGACACTGCTTTGATTTGACTGAACATTTCAGACTGAGTGTGTATCAAACAGCACGTCACATCTGACAAAGGCTGTGTATGAAGCAGAGTGATGTACAGAGAACTGTGTGGATGCATAATGGATGTAAACTCTGCTGAGGGCAGTCGGAGCCTTTGAAAACCACACACTAATCATCCCTGAGCTCAGAGTGGAGGCCGAGCGGCTGAGCCTCAGTGTTTCTGGAAGATTCATCCTGGAAACATCTGCAGATAACGCCTCACACCTCACACCCGACACACTCTAAGTAACTAAGTAACTTACTGAGTAACTTGCTGTTTTTACCCAGAAATGGGTAAATGTCAAACTACATGTTGGGTTATGATCGGTAGTGAAGACAAATAAAAGACAAATCTCCAACTAATTCAGAGAAGTCAAAGAAAGTTGGATTCAAGTCTCAAGTGGTTAAAAACTAAGTCTCAGTTAAATCTCTCAGCACCAAGACCAAGACACATTTGAAAGTCCACCAGGACCAGTCTGCCTGAGGTCTTTAGTGGAGATTTCAGTCAGATTTCACTGTAACTAAGAAGGAGTTTAAAGACTTAATCTGAAGCTTCTCTGCAGGGAAACAAGGGGGACGTGAAAACATGTGATTTCAGTAAACAGACCATTTAATATTCAACATGTATTTTTGCCTGTGTGTGTAATAGCTGCATCATCCAGTCTGTCCTCATGACCCCGAGCCGACGCACAAAGTGATTTGTTGCTGCCGTCGTTTAAAACCAATAAAGACCGGATCTGTAAATGTCCTAAATATAGTTTGAGCCGAACAGACCGAGTGACATGTAACCAAACTCCACGGTAACTCCAAACCTAAAGCCATTACCGCGGTGGATTACAGTCAGAGAGGGTGGGATGGAGGCAGAGGTCAAGAGGTTGATGGCAGAGAAAGGAGAGAAACAGCGTGATGCTGAGGATTTGGGGGAGGGACGGCGTTAAATGAATCACTGGCAGAGATGTTTGATTTCTGTCCAAACTCTCCGGGTCTCCAGGGGACACGGAGCAGCTGCAGCATCCCACCGCCCGGCTGCTTGAACTGTGTCAAACATGAGGAGCTGAGCGGTCCGCTGCCTTCCTCCCAAACCCTTCACTTGTTGTTCCTCCTCCTCCTCCTCCTCCTCCCAGAAAACACACATCCACACGTCTGACATGTGGCGACTGGTTACAAGAACAAGCAGCTTTTGTTTCACTTAGCACTTCATTTCAAACAGATTGTGATGTTTAAACGCAGCCGTGTGATCGACGTGAAGCACAGAGAGACTCATTAGTATGAAATGAGGCAGCGTCACACCGTGAGTCACTGTTTACACCACCGGGGCTGCTGTTGGTGGTTGGTGCTGATGGGAAATCTTCACACAGGAGAGGAAACGGAAACACAAGCACCTCGTGAAAAACATAAAGTTAACCTTTAATAACCTTTAGGGCAGCACCACGTACAAGCAACTACTGCTGCATTTCCACTTTATGGCACCAGCTCAACTCTGTTTGTTTTTAACATTTCATTCAGAAAAAGTACCAGTATCACTGGTTCTGGTACCTGCTCTCCTGCGGGTCCATAATGGTGCATTTACACTGGCAAACAAGTCCCTGGACCTTGGTACCTGGTACAACTTTTCGTACCTCCTCTCCTGCGTAGTACCTGGTCAGGTCAGAGCAGGTACTAAAATCTTATTGGTCGGAATCGTCACTGCGTCGTTGCGTCATCACTGCGCAGCACGTAATCTGTCCCCACAAACACGCCATTTTTAAATCTTCATCAAACCGTGAAGACGTGTTTGAAGTAACAAGAAGAAGAGAAATGGCCTCTGTTAGAAATCCTGCCCCATGGACTCAGGACGAGGTGCAAACCTTTCTGTCATTAGTCACAGATGAGAACATTCAGCAGGAGCTGGACCGTGTGGTCAGAAACTAAAGAATCACATAAAAGATGACGTCATGAATGACGACCAGCTACACGGAGGAGGGACGATCCTCAGCAATGTAAATACAACTGAGGGACCGATCCTGAGTGATCTGAGGTGAAGTGAAGTGAGTAGGTACCAGTGTAAATGCTCCATAAGAAAGGACGACCAGGTGCTAGCAGGTACTAATATGTTATTGGTGTGTGAGCCGGAGTGTGAGCCGGTGTGTGAGCCGGAGAGTGAGCTGGTGTGTGAGCCGGTGTGTGAGCTGGAGTCCTCCAGGGTTCAGGTGAGAGCAGTGAGGGAGTTCAGCAGAACAAACATGGAGCTTTCTCTGGATCCCAGCGTGTTTCTACGTGTTTATCTCTGAACCAAAACGCCTCTCC
Organism: Pseudochromis fuscus; assembly: GCA_900323345.1. Lineage (NCBI taxonomy): Eukaryota > Metazoa > Chordata > Actinopteri > Pseudochromidae > Pseudochromis > Pseudochromis fuscus. The sequence goes on along the minus strand of OOFC01027596.1, from coordinate 37,513 downwards.
AGGTGTGCAAACACAGGGCTCAGTGTACCTGCCCGGAGGCAGCAGCACCTCACGGTCTCAGGTACGAGCCGCCGGGTGTTTCACTATATTGGATTTTTCCTCCAGGATTTCATCACATTACTCACGAGTGTGTGAAGAACAGCTGTGAGTGTTTGTCATGTGAGTAGAACTTATAAATATATGAATCCCTTCAGTTACGCTGTGAAACACATGGACAGTTTGTCCTGGAAACACGAACTGACCCAAGAAATGACCACAGAGATAAAGCGAGTCAGAGTCGGCCAGTGTATCTGTGAAGGGGTGATGCAGAGTCAGAGGGCCAGATGGACCTGAATTGAATTTGGTAACATTTCCTGGTAGTACGTCGATCATATGACCACAAAACTACAAAGAGAGAAATTAGGACTTCACACAAAGAGGAAGATGATGGGAGGTCTTCTCGTCTTTTATATGTCTGTGCCCAGGAGTTCATTGTCTCTTTATGAACCACATCCAGACTGAAAATCCCTTCTGTGTGGCCCTGTTCACACTGGACTTAAGATGGATCTCTGGTGATCTGATGAGAAGTGGACAGCGCTAAATACAAGTGTGAACGACCCCTAAGGGATCCCTTAGACCACATGTGCAGGTGGTCTGGGACGCATGTGACCAAATGTGTTTTGTAGTGTGAACGCTAATGTGTCCCATACGTGATATCTGGGCCCTGACGTTACTATAGCAACATCTGAACACATGTGGTCAGCAGGCTTGGAGATGCACGTTGAATAAAGGTGGAAACAAGGATGTGTCTCAGGTGTCCACTCGTGATCTGATCCCATTTAAAACCCAGTGTGAACAGGGCCTGTTGCTACTGTACGTGAGCAGCTGCAAACACTTTGTGGATGGTGAAAACTGACGACACTGAGGAATTCACTCCCGTTTTACTGTAAGGAGCTGCAGGCTGTGGTGGAGGAGTTAACCCTGTCACTCCCACTGCTGCTGCATCACAGCCTCACCGTCGACTAACTCCTGTTGTACTGGACAGTAACTGTGCCCATAGGTCTGGATCCATAGTTTTCACATACAGAGTCACATTTTTTGTAGTTTGGTCATGATTACAATGTATTAATCATTTGCATATTTAGTAAATCTGCAGGAGGCAACATGAGGACATTACACAGACACACTGCATTTGTCAGGAACATAATATACTAATAGAAATAGACGCCCACTGATCTGTAACTGGGATCTTTGAATTAAACTGGTTCCATTACAAAAAATTCTCCAGAAGCAGATCTTATCAAACATACGGTGGCAGTCTTCAATTTCTGCAGAAACAGATCTTCATCATCTGACCAGCAAGTTATTAAAAAGATACGACACATTCAGCATTTTCTGATCTGATGCCTGATGCTAATAAAACAAACAGCACCAGGATTAGATCTGAGAACAATCCTTCATTTTCACAAGAGGATGGATCCTGATTCACACTCTTCTTTGTTCGAGAGCAGAACTAAAACTGTCCTAAACTTTAATATTGCAGCTGTAATAAACACAGTGGCCTCTAGGGGGCCTTAGGAGGGCTTCAAACTGTGGTTCTTACTTTTAATCTTATCCAACCAACATGAAGTGTGAACGATCTGTCACCACTTAAAGCTGCATGAACAAACAGCGACTCTGTGAAAAGCTGTGATAACCTGCAGAGGCCTGAGGTGAGAGTCCATCACTCGGGTTTCCCACAATGCATCCATCCAGGCTCCTCCCACCTCCCGCCCCCCCAGCTCTGAGGGAGGGAGCGGGGGAGGCTGCAGGGTGATGAACACAGTAGGAGTTCTGGTTTTTATCACTTGTGTGAGTCGGGGTAATTCTGTCCTATATCCTCTATTAACACAACAATGCCTGCTCCTCCCTGTGGGCTGCCTCTGGTCTCCTCCCTCCATCAGCTCAGTTTGGTCTGGATCAGACCAGGAGGTTTACAGCCAATAAACACTCAAGTTGTTTTTCTCATGGGACCACCTTCACTGAGGAAGATGATCAGATGTGTAGTGTAGCTGTGGTTGTGTACTTGTTGTCCTGTCCTGCAACACTGTTCATTATTTGTTGCAGATTTAATTTCAAATCCAAACAATTTCCTTTGGATTACTTTTGTAACTAAGAAACAATTCAGTAACATTGTGACATTTCAGGGAGACAGTTTTGCTTCCTGGTGTTTTTAAGTCGAGGAAAAATCTCCCAAATTGTAGACGTTGTTTTAACAAGTTAAAAACAAATAAAATAAAAATACCAAGTAGATGATTATTATCAACTACCCAACAGCACAGGAAACAGTTATTTGTGCCACACTGACTAAAATCCTCCTCAAATGTCATTTCATCAGGTTAAAAATTATTATTTAATCTCTTGAATCTTTTCATAGAGTTTGATTTAAACTTCTTCACCTACATTCAAGCAACAATCCTCTGATGTCTCTCATTATCTTCACAGTTAAATGCAATCCACAACAGCCCTTTAAATATTTAATGATGCACATTAATCATATGATGGAGTCAAAGTCCATCCTGGTTTTGTTCAGATATGTTTGCGCTGCATGTTTTGTATTTATATTTCCTCCTCAGGTTTGAATTTCCTTCTCCTTCACTTAAACACAGATCTGTATATTCAGATAGTTTGCAGCAGATCCTCTCACTGAGACACAGACGTCGTTCCCCAACAAACTGATGCATCTCTGCTAATTTGAGTTTCTGTTGATTTTATGCTGATGTATTAAGATTCCCTGTTTGTTTCTTCCTCATCTGTCCACTACACTCCTCATCCTCTGTGGTGAGACTGAGGGTTTCCCCCTCTCCCTCCTCTCCCCCCCTCTCCCCCTCTGTCTGCCTCTCTACACCCAAACAGGCTGGTCTCCTCTGAGCCAACGCGCTGTGATCCCATCACTCGCTGCCTCACATGCAGACCGGGTTGCCAGGCAACCACGTCTGGTCACCCAACAGCCTGGTAATCCAACAGAAGATGCAGATTTCATAGGCAGGTTTTGGGCTGTGTGTGTCTGTACATGTGCAGACAAGACACATGCACGTGGGCAGATTTAACACCCTGCTGCACATTTGCATGTCAAATAGGAAGTGCATTTCTATGAGGGTTTATCTCCTCTCGACACAGTGCAGGAGGTGTGTGTGTGTGTGTGTGTGTATATATGTTGTGTTTACCTGTATCTCAGCAGCAGAGGCTCATTTGTTATTCCAGGCAGAATGTGGAAGCCCCAGAGTCTATTTAGAGGAGCATAAATCTGAATGCATTGGCTGTTTATTTTTCTGGTTGTTTTGCGGTGCAGCAGCAGTGCAGCATTTTCAGGAGCTGCAGGTATTTCACATTTTGTAGTAAATCAATGGAGCAGGTTTCAGAGCACGGCTGAAACATGCTACATCCCCAAAAATGTCCCTTGATGGTGGAAGAGAAGTAAAAAGATCATTAATACACATTAAAAAGAATAATAACAGTGTCTCAGTTGTATTCTTGTTGTTATTGAGAGGAAGGATTCATGATGAAGGTAAAATCTCTGTGCAGTGATTTGCACGTGACTCAGTAACTTCATGGATGGTGTTTCCTCCTCTCACCTGTAGCCACACACTCCTGCAGCCTCTCCTGTGTTTTATGCACAGGCCCAATCCTCACTAGCACCCCCTTGAGGCTGAGATGTTAATTGCATCGTGGCAACAATTTGCTCCCGCTGATACGAGATGTTTACGTCCCTAAAAGTCTCTGTTTGTTCCTCCTGTGCAGGACGATCTGTACATTTTCTCACAGCGCGTCTGTTAGATGAGTTTATCCTGAGGAGGCTGTTGGAGGACAGGACACCACATGATGAGGATGAGATCATGAAAGTGAACCTCCTGTGTGATGCCTCCAAATGTGTAACCTGAGAAAAGCTGTGAAGGTCCACATGGTATTGATCATCAGTAATGGATCCACTGAGGCTCTGAAATATGAAGAAGGTGATGTCATTCACTGTCACTAAACAGTTAAGAGCATCGATGCCATCATCATCATCATCATCCTCATCATCATCCTCATCATCATCATCATCATTACTGTTACATGTTGTGTACTGAGATATTATTTCACTGTTGGAAAGTTTGTGGTGATGTGGTTGAAGGATGGTCCCCGGGGGATGAATTATTGCTGATCTGCTGACTTGAGGGAGAGGCCGCTCAGCTGAGAGTCTGTCCTCCATTTTTAATTAACCGCTGCCTGATCCAACCAGCCTGTACAGCACAGACTGCTGCTGCTGCTGCCCACCATCACAACAGGGAAGATGGACAGTTATATGTACAAGTGTTTTCCAGAGCAGATAATCAGCTTTAATCCCTGATGTTTGGTGTGTAGCTTGTCTGCTCTGTGTTGATGAAGTGGTGACTCATTCACATAACTTTCTACTTGTGAAATTGTTTCTGGTTTATTCTTTTAGAGTCTTTGTTTCCTCTGTGTCGTAGTTTTGAATTTTTCTTGTAAGAAGCTTTAATTGAGCTTCACATTAGGACCAACACACTGTGAACGGAGGAAATCCTCCAGACGAGCTGCGTCTGGGCCTCCTGCTGCTCCTCAGCTTTATTGGTCACAGCTGCATCATTTCACTTTTACAGCATCAGGTTTTCTGTCACTAATGAGGTTACTTTTTTATTGTTGTTCAAACATGATATAAAATACACCTAACTCAACATATATGAGCTTTTATTAAGTAAATATCATTTACCTTTATCCACTTTGTTGGGACAGATGTTCCTGTAATGATCAGTTCATTGATTACATTTTAAACTGATGTTATTTGTTCTTTACAACAGTTTCTAAAGAACCTTCTGGAAACATTTATTTTTAAGGACAGAAAAGGTTCAATGAATAACTTTGGGGAGGTTTGGAGGACGGGTTCAGTTTGATTCTCCTGGTATCAGGGGAATCGTCACCTTTGACCTTTGACCTTTGGGATAAATGTTTGTCGTGTTGGTACCACAGGAGGTCACGTGAAGCTCCACAACAAACAACATGAAATCTTCTGGTAATAACTTTGATTCTGTAGCTGTTCAGAAACCAGACTGAATCAGTACACGGAAATACTGTACAGCTAACATTTTACTAGCTCGTTACCTTCAGTATTTTACCTTTCTTGAAACTATAATCTATAAAAACTACTCTGGAGGAGGCCACAGCTGTAAATATAAACCTGGAAATAAACACCGTCGATCCTCTTTAAACAAATCCATCAAAAATTAATTCTGCTGTTGCATTTTTTGTTAGAAATTAAAATGAGTTTTTATTTCCTTTGTTAAATGTTTGTCACAGAGCAGGTTGGTGTTTGCTGTCGTGTCGTTAGCAGAGCTCCACCCTCCAGGATATTTGTCATTTCAGAGCTGATGAACATGAAATTTGTTGGTTCCATGAGTTCAATGACCTACAAACGTAATGCAGCAAATACCGCGGCTCCTCAACTCTGAAGGTCACTCCTCCGCCGCCCGGCCCGAGGCGTGGCTGCGACTCCCTCTGTGTCGCTGAACATGGATGACACATGACAGTTGTGTGAATGTTTCTTGGTTCAGTTCTGCTTCAACTGTCAACGACACAAGTGACGCGTCGACAAACGCTGCGCAGCGAGGACCCTCTGTGCTGCAGATCAGACGGTTGTTTAGTCTTATGTCAGACATTAGTGCGCCGCCTCCAGGACATCGTCTGAGAATTAATGAAGAGTCTGGAGTTTGTACTCGAGGCACAAAAAGACCAAGCGACAGTAACGATGCCCCCTCCTGACCTCTGGTGCTGCTGTGGAGTCTGGTTTCACCGTGGCCTGTTTTACAGTCACTCAGCTCCACCAATCACAATTAACTGTGTCAGCAGCTGCACCCTGGTTGCCATGCAGAAGATGTGCATCTGCATTTCAGTGTCACCTCCCAGCAATGACAACAACTGCTGCTCTGTTTGCTGAAGTTCACTGTTCACTTAGAAATTACACTTCCTGCTACACTGTAAAAAACAGACAAAAATACAGTTTTTAATTTGGCAGCTGTGGAGCCACATGACAGAAGAGAAGTAACTAAGTATTTGTAATGAATTAAACTGAGGTTACAGCTTTGATTTTAGACGACATGTGTAGGTTTTAATGAGGGATGTTTGCACATGTAAGAACATCTGTAGTTAATGTATTTAAAATGAAAACTTCCTACATAAAAATATACAAACGCTTTATTTTAAAGTTAATTTTATGACATTTTACAAAAATCTATTTACAGGACTGAAGATGAATAAACAGTTAAATCTGTCAAATAAAGAACAAAGATCAGAAAACGTTTTTTTTTACTTTTTGAATAATGGACGTTGTATTTTTATTCACACTTTCAGTTTTTTATGTTAAAAATTCTCCAAGAAGTTTGTGTATTTTCAAAATGCTGTTACAAATTTGCAAGATTAAACTAAAGATTGGTTGTTTTTATCCAACTTTTTATTGTTTCTTTCCAGTGTTTTGTTGTTTCTACATCCATCTACTCTGGTTAAATCAACCCAACATGTATCAGTCCAATATTTACACAGTTCTGGATTAAAAGAAGCAACAGTTTTCATGGTGTGTGGTTTCGAGGGTCCATCATGAACCAGAATAACGGTGAAAACACGAAGCAGAAACTGAGCTCATCACTGAAACCTACAACTTACCAGGACCAGGACAGGCCTTGTTCAACTGGTCAGCTGGTTCAGACTGGACTCGTGACCCGGTCCAGCTGGTTCAGACAAAACCACGATCAGCCGTCATGTTCACAGGAATCTCAGCAGCAGTAAATGTCTGAAGTAGTTGGATCAGTGCAGATGTTTGACTTGTTGTAAAGTTCATAAAAATAACTCATGTTCATCTTCAGCTGGTTTTACACAGTGTTCATCCTTTATGGACAACATGTTGTGGTTTTTAGGCAATATTTAGTAGTTTTTATACAAAATGTAGTAGTTTAATTTAACATTTTGTAGGTTTTACACAGTATTTTATCATTTTTACTGAAATATGTGGATTTTATCAGAGATTTTCCAGTGTTTTATTGTTTTTACCCAACATTTTGTTGTTCATTGATCAAAATTTGTAGTTATATCTAACATTTTATGGGTTTAACTCAACTTTTTGTATGTTTTACACAATATTTTCTGACATTATATGGATTTTACCTGGCATTTTTCAGTGTTTTTTTGTTTTTACCCAACATATTGTGGCTTTTACCAAACATTTTGTAGTTTTTCTGCAACATTTTGTGGCTGTTTTTCTACGTTTTGTAGTTTTACACAGTATTTCAACATTCTGTGGATTTTACCAGACTGTAGATTGTCTCATATTTATCCAGTTCTTCTAAGATTCAGTGTATCTATACATTTCTTGCTGCTGTGTTTATGAGAGTGACTTGCAGCTGCAGAGTGAAATGTGGCGTGCTGTGGAGGACTAAGCCGTGTTTACAGAAAGACAATCTGCTCAGCAGCTGAGCCCCGGCGCTGCAGGACCAGGAGGCTTTGATGCAGGTCATCTGATCAAAGAGGTGCAGGATTTTTACTGATATTCATTTAATCACTCAGAGTCGCAGAGTCCACGTCATCTAAGCTCAGCATCATCAAACAGCAAGCTGTGAAGGTCATGTGACTTCCTGAGGTCTCCTGCAGGTTAATCAAGCTTTTATTCAACCTTTTTTCACTGTCACTAATGAACCGAGCATCAGTCAGATGTGAAACATCAAATGTGTTTCCCTCAAATGTTCTGACTGAAGAAAACAGCTCACAGCATCATGGGATTCATATTTTATCAGCATGTTTTTTTTTCTCTCTAAGTACAGCAAACATGTTTTTGCATATTGCATGGAGATTATCTTTTCATTCCCCCGCCTGGATGTTTTGTGTCTGAAACAATCCAGATCAAACCTTGGACAGAGTGAGAAGTGCAGCCTGCAGCACGTGTGGTTGTAATCAGTCTGAGTTTCCTCTTTATTTCCTGTGTTTAATGTGGTCCTGCCAGTGTTTAGCATCACTGTTGTGCTGCTGTGAGCTGGTGAGTGCAGAAACACGACCCAGGGATTTATATACTCGAGGTTTGGAGAAGGTGTTATCACGATTAATCATGACCTTCAGGTAACTGTCCATCATTGAAGATAAATCAAAAAACACAATATTCAGGTCAGCTCCAAACTTTAGACCCAGAGGAGAAACAACAGTTGTGTCCAGGTAGAATCCACTGGACCAAATAAAGTGAAAACAACCAAGTCACAACAACACACATGAGGCTATTGTACAAAAAAAGTGCAATACCACTGATGGTCACTAGATGCTGCCTCCAAGAAAATCATTTGTAAATCCTCATTTTCAATCCTGAAGTCAACACATTTCTCCACAAGTCATTCTGATGTCATCAGATAAAGTCAACTCTTCTTCTCAGAGATCTGGTGGGAGGAGTTAGGGGCGGGGCTAGTCTGATTGACAGGGGGTCCATCTGGAAATATGAGCAGAAGATTTGGGGGCAGGGTTAGTTTGATGAAGACCTCTGGGCTCCTGAGTTTCTTACACATTGGACAGTGTCCTCAGGTTCAACGATCAGCCCTGCCTCCTGACTCCTCCCTTCATATCCAAATATGGTCGCTTCTGGCTGTAAACAACCAATATGGCCATGTTCAGATACCAAACTCCTGGCTGCAAAAGTTCACAAACCAACGGGTGACGTCACGTTAGCTTTGCACAGTCTGTGGTCAATCATTGCACAACATACATCAATACCAATAAAGCCGATTTGCCAACATGATGATTTAAGCTGCTCACGTGGATCCAAATTCAAACAAGTTTTAATATTAAAATGGCAGAAAATACTAGAAACAATATTCTAGGGTAAGAACCATTAAATATATAAGTGTGTGTTGCTATGTTACAGTCCACACCACAGCAGGCTCCACAGTGTGTCAATACCCCCTCTGGTCTGGAAACCATCAGTAAATCATTCAATCATCCACTGACTCTGTCTCTGAAATCTTTAACTACAAATAGATTTTATTTTTTTCCAGGATTGATTTCGGAAGAACTTCGACCACAGTGGGGTTATGTGCTCATAGTGGGAGTAAATACAGCTCAATATTACACTGAAATCCTGTACAGTAATTAAAGGATTGCATAATAAGTTATACACAATAAGCTAAACTTTTGTTTTGTTGTTTTTAGTGTCCCGATGACTCCAGTATTAAAATCTGTTTGGCAAACAGATTTTCTTGTTTTTTGATGTTGACCCTGAAGAACCCGGAGTACAAAGCTGGTTTTAAGGGATGTTTCTTATTCAGTGAGCTGCACTAAGCATCACTCATTGTCTAAACCTGTAAGAGATTCGGCTTCACCGATTTCAAAGAGCTTTTGATCTGTGAGGCAGAGACGGTTCAGACCAGGAGACACGACACGCCGACATCCATCAGGATCCCTCCTCGCAGCAGGAATTCTTCAAAGCTGATTCACATTCAGATCCAGCTCAGTCAGATCCCCATATGTTGCAGCTCTGGTGAGTGGTGATTGCTCACACTGTTGTATGGTTGGTAATCCGCTGGTATACATGCAGTTGATGAGAGGTTATGATATGACTGTCCTGTGCTGAAGCTAGTTGGTTCAAATTAGTCTGGAAAAAGCAAAGCAACCAGCACGGCTTCATCCAAACTAACAAAATCTCCCCGCCAGCCTGTCGAATTGAAAAGTTAAAAGTTGCAAGACACTTTTTTCCTCAAGTCACGGTTGAGATTTTCTGCATTAAACTTTAGCGAAGAACTGTGAGTGAAGTTTAACAAAGTCACCACAGGGGGGTGTTGTACTGCAAAACCAGATGTTAGACCCAGTGAACTTCTCAACAATGTCTGCAACTTACTAAACTGTTTGAAACCATAGACTGTAGAAATGGATGAAACCACCGGGTCTCACGGATGAAGCCAATGGGGAAATGCAAAAAGGTGTAATACTCCTGATGGCCACTAGATGCTGACTCCTCCTCACTTCAACTGTCATCGTATTGTTTCCACAAGTCATTCTGATGTCATTAACTAAAGTCAACTCTTCTTCTCCATCTGAAAATCATTTCATCATTAAGTAGATATTAGACTTCAAAAAGAGGATGATTTAGGGGCGGGGTTAGTTTGATCGACAGCTCTAGTCTCCAATGAGAGCAGTTCTGAATTAGAGTCTGATGCACATTGGACAGTGACCTCAGGTTCAAGCGTCAGACCCGCCTCCTCACTCCTCCCTTTATGTCCAAATACGGTCACTTCTGGCTCCAAACAACCAACAGTTTGTCCACAAACCAGCAGGTGACATCATGTTTTCTTTGTTCGTGGTCTGATAAAGTGGAACAGGAAGTTCATCGTTAGACACTGAAAAGATGCTGCCACCTGTGTGCAAGCTGTGCAATTACAGACATGAGAAAAATATGTTTCATGTGTGTTTGTTACTTTTATATTCTACCCACTCTAAGGTATATTTCATGGTGTCACATCAACAATCCATGCATTTGAAGGGTAACTTTTTAACATGCACCCTGGACGCCGCTCCTCACATCCAATCATTATATGTCGGTTATATATTCTGTTGAGTCGTCGGCAAATCTATAAAAACAAGTATGAAAAAATGAGTCATAAAGTTAAAAGAAATGTCTGTTCGACCTTGGTCCTGTGACGATGCTGAGCTTTTTCTTTTCAGACGTCCGGGAATGTGTCAGCAGGAATGATTTCACAGAAGAATACTCTGATGTTCGCTCTGCCGCTGATGAAATCTTCAGACTGAGAGATGGTTCGAAGAGGTTCAAGGGTCTCTCTCAGACCACTCCATCTCCACTATTAAAAGCAAACGACCTCTGATTTTCTACCTCCATCTTTCTCTCCTCCAGCTCACATCCTGTTGTCAAATGCCAAGGTCTACAAAGACTCACTTGTTTGTTGACTGAGCGCCTCGATGGCTGCGCTGCTCTAAATACTACCTCACTGTTCTCGACTTATTCCTCCTCCTCCTCCTCTCTCCAAATCTTCCTCACCACCTTTGTGTGATTGATGCTGCACGAACAGGTACAATTAAGAAATCAGAAAGAATTAAGAGAGGAATCCACTTCCTGTCTGCCCACGGTGACCAGAGGAAGCAGTGGCACCTTTTTCAAACTGTTTCATTAGATTGATCCGACTACAGGGGGTTTGAGACGACATAGCTGCTCAATTCAATTAGTATGCAGATTGGACTGAATGCTGCGCCCCCAGATGTGCTTCATTGATTTGCTTTATGTGAGCTCATTGAAAGCAAACACACACACACACACACACACACAGCACTGATAGCCTCTCTGTTTCTGAGTGTTCATTAACTATGTGGGTGATGAACAGCTGCTCTTCGGACACTTCAGACCAAGATCATCTGACTGTCCTCTCGTACAAAAACCACCCCACAGGTCGCCTGTATTAGCATCTTTTTATTCCCACCTGTTTCATTGTTAAAGACATTTACACTCTTTAGCTTCAGCTACAAACTGCTTTACAAAGTTTTTCGTCTGATTCACACAGCGAGATACAGAGGTACAATGCAAGGTGCAAGCTAAGGCTACGTTCAGACTGCAGGGCTTAATGCTCAATTTGGATTTTTTGGTGAAATCCGAATTTTTTTCAAATTCGTTCACATTTACAACTAGAAAAGCGCTCTGAGAGCGCAGACCTCCACCAAGCACTGTTAAGGCCAATTCATACTTTCCGCGTCCGCATGTGCACGTTGGTGCACGAGGGTCTGCGTCACGTAAATCTTGTCATCGAACACGTAAGCAAGCGCTCGAGTGGACAGCTGCGTAGGCGTCCGCGTGCAGCTCAAAAAATGTGACCGCGTTGCCTGGGCGCGGAGGGTGCGAGCAACTGCGCATGTCTAAAAATCAATACAAGCAACTGCACTGCGCTTGCGCTAGCATATCAACATGGACGCCTTCGACGAGAGACTTTGCAAGGAGAATCCTTAAAAAAGTTCCTGGATCCAGACAGTGATCCGGATCACTTCTAAAATCTAATCATTTGTTCCTTATCCCCATCTGGACAATCCCTGAAAATTTCATCCAAATCCGTCCATAAGTTTTTGAGTTATTTTGGAAACCAACAGACAGACAAACACCGGCAAAAACCTAACCTCCTGGGCGGAGGTAATTAAATATGACTTGTATGTGATCTCCCGTGTGAACTTAAATACGACCCAAAAGTGTCCCGCATGCACAGAATAGGATATAACAACATCATGCAGCAAGCGCTGCATGACAGTGTTTGTGGAAGTAAACATGGACGATAATGGTGCAGCGTATTTTACGATTCTAACGTTGTTGTCCAACCGGAGCAAACACATGTGGAAGAGAGTCAAGTTTTTGGCCATGGTGTTTTGTGGGGCAGTGGCAGCAACATCCATCCAGAGCAACGCAGCCAGGAGTGGTGGGATAGTGATGCAAGAGGCTTAAATGATACGGAGTTACGCCGGTTAAAGACGTTTGTCGCGTATTGTGACGTGTAGGTCGGATAAATGCGACCTGGCCGCTCAAACGGAAGTCGCATGGCAAAAGACCGGATCTGATTTAGGACCACGTATCCAAGTGGACTTGGTCGCATTTGAAAAAAATCGGATCTGTGTTGTTCAGACTGTCATGAAAAGATCAGATACAGGTCGCATAGGGGCAAAAAAAATCGGATTTGGGTCACTTTAGCCTGCAGTCTGAACGTAGCCTTACACTGGGAGCAACTTGGGGTTCTAGTGTCAAGGCCTGAGCCTGAGCCACAGTCGTCCAAAAGTGATGATATGTTTTTCTGTTATACTGAGATCTTCAGAGGTCAAACTCTATGGATGGTCTGTGTGAAGGTTAGCAGCAGGTTGCTATTGCAAGTTTCTCTGTACTGCAACTGTCCAAGAATAGTTTCCCAACTTAGGTAAGACTTTGACTTCCTGTCGAGTATGTCCATCTTTGGGTAGAAAGATGACTCTGTGAGTAGTTCAGATGTGAAGAGCGAAGAGTGTAACAGGGCTGAAGATTCAACTTTGTCAGATTTGTTCACCACAGCTGTGACCTGGATCTGTAATAAATGTACATGAAGCACCAACAACATGATCCTGAGTCTTCATCTCTCACAACCTTCACCACAGGAAACTCTCATGGCATTCTACAAGTAAATGCCCCAAAAACAGGAAGCTGTACTTTTACATTCAAGTGACAAAGCCCTGTAGCAGCTGTGATAAAAGTGATGTTGTTAAAGAGGTTCAGCAGGGAGGAGGTCGAGGTCGATGATGGGCTGAAGCAAACATTTTATCAATTTATAACTCAAAAGACCTGCATCCAAGGACTGAATTTGTAGCACCTTTTGCTCATTGTCAATGTCACGCATCACTTCTGGTTTCCTTTGTTGAGGAACATGAGCACTGGAGCATTTAGCTGCTAAAGAGATATTTTGCTGGGGTGAAAGTGGCAGCTCTCTGGATGAACATGTGTTTCCATTTCATAATACAACAGCTGAAAAGTTTCTCACAGAGCACAGTAACCTTCAGGCAAACTGGCTGCAACAACTGAAGACCATGTTTCACTGGTGAACAGAAATCCAAGGCTCTGAAAGCTTGAAGGAGTCGTCATTTCTACTGAGGCCTCCTCCAGATGGTGAGGCCAGGATTTGGTATCACCAGCTCGGACCTAAGGACCCACCCTGCCTTTTGTTAGAGTCCAGGCTGCCCAGGGTGTGGGGAGTGTCCCAGTAATACCAGTCAGTCATGGGTGGACTTCCACCTCCCTGACTCCTGAGTACTGCTTCCACTGTGATAAGCACAATTCAAACTGGTTTCCTGGATGTGACAGTCAGGCCCCGCCCCCATGTCCTTTGGGATGTGGGTGATTGACAGTATGAATGTGCAGCTGACAGACTGGATGAAATGATGTGATGCTACCGACATATATAAAAGATGAATGTAGCCACTGGGTCTCAAAAGTGAAGCCAATCCAGAATGAAAAATAAAAATGCAATACCACTGATGGCCACTAGATGCTGGCTCCAAAGAGTTCCTCAAAAACCCTCATTTTACTCAAGTCTCATCCACAGTGGACAGTGTCCTCAGGTTCAAGGGTCAGACTCACCTCCTCACTCCTCCCTTCATGTCCAAATATGGTCACTTCCTGTGGTGGATAAAGTACTCAACTTCAGTACTTAAGTCAAAGTACTGATACTCATGGTCAAATCTTACTCTACTTCCTGTTAATGTGGTATTTTAAGCTGAAAGGGCTTTGATGAAAAGAAAACTCCTTCCTGCAGAGTGTGTATAATACTTTGTTGGTTGACTGTTTGGTCTTGCTTTGTTGTTTTCAAATTTCCCATCGAGAGGCTAACATGCAATATAGCGCTTTTTAAAAAAAGGTAAACCAACAACACCGTGCTGTTTCCTGTCTTCCCTCTTTATTGTTCGGTTCTGCTGCCGGTCACTTCCTGCCGATTTGCGCATGAGCGATGGTAACTACCTGGACAAACTGCCTGAAACACATTGCAGCATAGACTGTATATAAAGTAAGTAACCACACACTTCCTGGGAATGTAGTGGAGTCCAAAGTACAATATTTGTCTTTGAAATGTAGCGGAGTGAAAGTAAAAGTTTCCAAAAAAACAAATACTCAAGTAAAGTAATAATACTGAAAAAATGTACTTAAGTACAGTACTCAAGTAAATGTACTCCGTTACTGTCCACCACTGATATTAGGCTGAGAAAAGAGGAAGGTTTAGGGGGAGTGGTTAGTTTGATGGAAACTAGACCTGAAACATTGGACCCTGTCCTCCCATTTAAGGGTCAGACCCACCTCCTCACTCCTCCTTCATATCCAAATATGGTCACTTCTGGCTCCAAACAACCAACAGGGCGATGTTCAAATACCAAACTCCTGCTTCAAAATGTTAGCTTCATCTATTCTGTATACACTGCATGGATTGTCACAACCTCGTAAAGACGATTCACTGAAAATAATTGGCAACCTCATCGTGACGCTTGAAGAAAAGTAAAAGTCTGAAGGACACAAACTATTAAAGTACAAAATGTTTAGTTCTGGGTGGAGATAAAAGATCTACACAGGCTGTGAGGTGACCACAAAGTCTTATGTGTGGTTTAGGGCTATGTTTTAATGGCTCTGAATCTAAAGTGTAGCTCTGAATCGAGAAGTGTAAAACGCTCCTAATAGAGCCGGTAAAAATCAATCAGCACATCTGTTTGCATCAGCAGCCATAACAGTTGTTTACTTTGCGACACATCATGAAAGTGAAGACGACAACAACAACAGCTTCTCTACCAATGTCTCTTTAATTAAATTTTAATAAGATTATATTCCCAGTTGTTTTTGTTTCGTCCTGCCTAAAGACTGCTTACACTTGATACCATGCCATTAAATAGACGTGTACAAAATAGAGTAATGTTACTATTTTATGAGGCAGTGGTTGATGTGCACATTAGCATTTAGAAAAAAGGGATGTTATGCAGCTCTGAGTCCTTCACTGAAATTTTAATAATCTGAGCTTCTACTCCCATCTTTTGTCAGTAAATCTTCATCGCGTGCATTTAATCTACTGTGGCTCTTAAGTTAAAAACATATCCTTTGTTAGTACTCGGATACTTCAAACTAAACACAGGTAATAAAGTTAGTTTTTGTTGCAGGTGTGACACCGAGACTTTGACAAGTGTGATCTAGAGTTTCAAACGTGGCAGTGCAGCACAGGACTGGATGAAGCTGTCATCTTTGATTTTTGATTTCATGGCGGCGAAGTGAAACTGTCTCAGTGGAAGATCAGAGCTTTTCAACTCCACAGGGAAACAAAACCAAACTGATGGGCTGTTACAAAATGTATTTTTCAGGTTATACTTAACCTAACGTGTCTCACAGATAACAGATCACTCACACTGGTTGTTTACAATTATGGTGGTTTTCCACTGGCCGACATGGTACCAACTCGCCTCACCTCTGTTGTGTTTCCATTGCAGAAAACAGTCCCTCCTCCAAGTAGCTGGTCATCAGGTGAAGGAGGAAGTTGATGAAGTAATCTTCAGATTTCCACTGTTGTGGTGTCACAGAAACGGTTTGAAGATTGTTTCAGGCGATGAGTTGTTTTTACTTCAAATATGTTGTTAATTCATCAAGTTAGAGCCTGATTAAAAACTTGCTGTGACGTTTTCAGAGATATGACCTCTAGCTACAACCTCCGTCAGCTGTTTGACTGATCGGGCGCTCAGAGCTTTTTTTCAGCTGACGTTTTTAAATCAAATTTCAATGTTGCACTAACGCCTGTTATTGTAGATTAAACTGATCTATTTACTGCAGGGGTGGGCAATCCTGGTCCTCGAGGGCCACTGTCCTGCATGTTTTAGATGTGTCCTTCTTCCAACACCTGATTCAAATGACCAGGATCGTTATCGGGCTTCTGCAGAGCTTGATGATGAGCTGATTATTTGAATCAGGTGTTGGGAGAGCGACACATCTAAACCATGCAGGATAGCGGCCCTCGAGGACCACGATTGCCCACCTCTGAATTAGTGGTTTTCCCCACACAGTAGAAACTTGTTATTCTGACTATAATCGTGCAGACTGTCGGCTTGTGGGTACGAATGTTTCCGTGCTGTGCAGTGGTGACGCAGTGACACAGTGACGAATCCGACCAATAAGATTTTAGTACCTGCTCGAACCAGACCGGGTACGTTTTTTGGACCTGCAGGAGAGGAGGAGGAGGTACTAAAAAACCTGTACCAGCTACCAAGTTCCAGGTACTTTTTGCAGTGGAAACACACCACAAACCGAGGTGAGGTGGTACCATGCAGTGGTAATGCGCCATTAGTATTAAGATGCATCTCAGGTGGAGAGAATTCAATTCAAGTGTAATCGACCATCAACAGGCACTGAGATGAGATCACTCAAACCACATGTGGTTGTGGTCAGGGACGTATGTGACCACATATCTTATGTAGTGTGAACACTAATGTGTCCTGATGTATCCTCGTTAAGGAGGACCTAAATCCACTGTCCTTCTTGCATTCAGTGTCCTTCGTCTCGCCCTCAAACATCTTTGTCCTCTCACCTGAATCAGTGTGAACAGTCCACACATGTTCAATAGTTCATGAAGAATTTTGCCTTCTCTTGTCTTTTAGCTAACTGTGCTAACTATTTACCAGATTTGTTATGTGAAAACTGGGCCTGACGTTGCCATAGCGACATCTGAGGACAAGTGGTCGGCAGTTTGGACGCATGTTAAATACAGGTGTAAACAAAGCCTCTGTCACTTGGTCTTTGAATGGATCCCATGTGAGTAAATGCATTAGTTCAATTCAGATTCACTTTCAGTGCTGTCATGTGGAGATATTTCCTTTTTATCTCCACATATTTTATGTTACAGCAGAACGGCAGCTTTAAAACATTAAATTAATGGGATGAATTTTGTTTAGCTGCTCCAGTGTGGTGCATGCTGGCTGCTCACTGTCACACTATCAAGCTTGAGTCGAGCCATTTTTAATGTTATTAGTAACACCTGCTTCTCTTTCTGTAACAAGTCAAAATGGCTCCTTTGGAAAATGCCTCCAGCTCCTCATCTCAGCACAATCTGATGCTGCTCTTTGCTTTTAAGTTGCAAAAACACAACCCTGTGAAGCTTTTACCCACTCCAAGGCCACAACTAACTTACAAGTGATGCCTGCAGTGTCCCCGGAGCCATTTGGCTTTACAAAGCCATCATGTAAATTTTTTATTTTTTTAAATAATCTTACAATCTGTTGTTCGCTGCAGTGTCCAAAATTATAAAGCTGGGGGACTAACAGCACAACACTCAACAGGGATAAAAAGATGCTTCAAATCAATTTATCCCCCTTGTGTATGAACATTGATGCACCTCCAGAACGAGCTTCACTTCAGGCATTAAAGTTGTTTTTAATAGTGTGTGCTCAATAAGTAAATGTTGCCTGGCAACAAAAATAGGAAAATAAAGAAAACTGACCACTTGTTTAATGCTACTCAATGTGTGCACAGAAGGTAGTGACAGAGCTTAACGTGTAATTTATCAGATTTATAGTGACAGACATTTACCCTCTGTACTTAGTCACAGTTTTGGTCGCAGGTGATAAGAAATGTGATGTATGGAGGTAAAAGCACCAGGTGTACTACAGCACCTACACAGAAATACATGAAAAAATAGAAACCTCCTGAACATTTAATGAAAGCAAATGAGCGACACCTGTGCAGACAGGTGGCTGATGATCCCGACACGACCGGGTCAGTGCGCAGAAACCCACTGAGGGCGTCTAGTGGACAGGTGTGTGTCAGCTTGCTACAAAAAACAGGAGATGAGGAGGAACGGTGGGAGCAGGAGAGGAGGGGTGGAGGGAGATGGTGCAGGCGTCGCCATGACAACATTAAACACCTACAGTATTGTCCTTTCGAAGCCGATCCAAGCATTGCAGTTCACATCGGAGCTGCATATTGATTCTGTCTGCGAGGCATAGCTGGTGTAGTTCGGTTTGGTTGAGCATCCTCTGACTTCACAGATGAGTTTTTATATAACTGAACTTTACTGAACGTTACACTCAGCCATCCACAGATTCACTGGATGAATCAGGTATTTTAATCAATACTACATTTTAGTAATTTTAATGGCTGTGACCTTGTTAAAAGTGTGATACCAGTGCACTTGAGTGCTGCAGCTCTCAGGGTTACTTTGTGGTTTCAGGGTTATTTTTACTCGGTTTTAGAAGTGCCGGATCCTCTTGAGGAGGTTTTGTTTCACTGATACCTCCATCCATGACTTACCACCAGTCGAGTTTTAACACCTGACTTCGTGTGAAACCACAAGATGTTTATCCTTTTAGAAAAACAAGTGCAAATGTAACATGAGCACTGGGGGAAAGCGGTTGTCAGTCAATCCTGTGTCAGGATCTGTGTCCTGTGTCACCTACATCAGTGGAAGGTCAGCAGAGCAGAGCGCTCATGTCCTCCTGCTGTGTGCTCAAAGAGACGTGACACTGGTTTGACTGGTTATTTTTGACTGCAGCTTGCGACCAGGTAACAGTAGTCTCTTGGACAGCAGCTCCATGTCGATCTGTCCTGTCCCCGTGGGGGTGGAGGTGGAGGGCGGGGGCTCTGTATCCTGTTCTGTCCACCTGCTGTTGACCTGTGCTGCATTCACTGGCTGGGGCCCTCTGGGCTTATTAGTGAGTGACTGCTACCAGATATGGATTCACAAAACCAGGCCATGTGACTGACAGGGAAATTGGAGACATTTTTAAAAGGGGCTGGGCACAGTGGTTGGAGGACGCTGTGGTCACTCACTTGCTGCCTGCTTTACAGAAGACTAATGTTGAACTTTTGCTGAAGCAGGTGAGTTGTTCAGTTTCAGTTTATTGTATTTTAGTCACACAAATGCAGTACATATTTACCCCTTACATAAATGCACAGTTTACCATTTAGGTGAGACTAAAACGGGCAGAAGCAGAATACTTGTATGCCCATATACAGAACATTTACAGGTTTCTTTATAACTTAAATAGTTCACAAATAGAAAATTATGAAGTTTGTGACCCATATATTAGAAAAGAGAGAGAATAAAAAATGCGAAAAAACCCACAGAGAGACTGAACTTTCATTCAAAAACAAAGAAACTGAACATTCATTCTTTCAAATATTTCTCAAGAATTAATTGAGACACTTTCTTCTTCAATATAAACAAAGAATTGAAAGTTTTCTTCAAGTCTATTCCAGACTTGAACAATTTTTGGTAAAACAAACTTACAACCATCCCTTAAATCATATTTAATTTGCTGTAATTTGAAATATTTTTGAACACCTCCTGGAAGTATATTTTCTTTGACTTTGAATATGAATTGTAGTATTTTATAATAAACTATATCATTAAATTTCATATGATTCGATTTAACAAAAAGAGGATGCATGTGGTCATAATATCCTGCATTATTTATTAACAATACAGCACGTTTCTGTAGTACCACAATATCATTGAATGTGGTCTTGAAAGTGCCAGCCCACAAATCTACACGGTAGGTCAGTGGTCTCCAACCTTTTTTTCCCCACAGACCGGTTTAATGTCGGCATTATTTTCACGGACCTGTCTTCAAGGCGTGGCAGATAAATACAGCGAAAATAATATAACACGACCGGCATAAAAAGTTGTCGTCTTACACTTTGCAAAGAAGCTCTCCAAAGACGTTTGTATTTTATTCATTTTCGCTAGTTTCGCTAGGCGTATGTTTTGGCTATCGTATCTGACGTTATACGTGATGCATCCGGTTGTTCCTTTCAAAATAAAATGTATTTCAGACTCTAATAATCAATGCAACGGAAGTTATATTTTTATTTACTCTTTCTGTGCGGCCCGGTAACAACTGCCCCACGGACTGGTAGCGGTCCCCAGCCAGCGGTGGTTGGGGACCACTGCAACAGGTCATATACGGAAATACCACGGTAAAATAAATTATAGACAAACCTCTATAACTCAGCAAATCTTTAGTTCGATAGAGAATCCTAGATGTTTACAATGAAGGATGCATGCACCTACATCATGCTGA
Source organism: Pseudochromis fuscus (assembly GCA_900323345.1). Lineage (NCBI taxonomy): Eukaryota > Metazoa > Chordata > Actinopteri > Pseudochromidae > Pseudochromis > Pseudochromis fuscus. The sequence continues at coordinate 16,933 of OOFC01027596.1, read as the reverse complement.
TGAGGATCTCATGTCCCTAAAAACTGTCTTTCCCTGGTAAAATCAACATGCATTGAAATGTGAATGATTATAATCACCCAAACTCAGGTGTGCTATTAATGTTGATATTGTTCCAGCACACTCATAATAGGGAATAAAGACAGTAAAATTCAAAAATACTGCATCAGTCTACCAGCAAAAGCTAACATTCTTTGAATAAAATGTATTAATTATTAATCAATAATGAATTATTCATGATGCAGCCAGCAAACCACACTACACTGTATATCATGGGATTGGAAAATGTACATAAATTGGAAAAAAAAAAGCATGTTTCCCCTCAAGCGTCTACGGACAATGTGTTTGCTCCATTAGTAAGGTAAATCATTTCCCTTCTTAAAAGCACAAACAGAAAAGAAAAACAAGGATTAGGAAAAGCCTGCAGTGAGTAACAAAGCTCTAATCTCACCAAGGCAATTTTCACAATGAGGTGTTAGCTTTGAAATTTTCCCGTTTATAGCTGAGTCAGAGGGTGGAAAAAACTGACGAATGCTGTGTTGTAAATGTGCATTATTTATGTCTGCACCCCGTGGACATCTGCTCCACTGGTCCATCACATCTCTTACTTTCTGACCAGTTTCTTGCCACAGACTCAGAAAATGAATCCAGTGAGAGGGAAGGTGAAATTTGTGCTGCCATGGTGTTTTTTTTTTTATTCTGTTACAAAGCCTGAACCAAAACCCAAGCACTGCCCCTGGGTGTAGAAAGAGCTGCTGCACTGTCTGCTGAGCCTTGTTAGACCACAGTGAATGACACAAAATTTGTGGGCCGACTGCAAAAGACTATGTGTCAGGCTGCAATGACGCACGTGTGAGTGTGAGTGTGAGGTGGATGTTAGTATTGCTTTCTGCCACGGTGTCTTTGTTACTACTAATGGGTTCTCAAAACTCTGAAACTTTCCCTTTTTTGTGTCATTAAGTGATTTTTAACAATGTTCTGCTCATTTCCAGCCTGTCTGCTGTCAGGAGGCTGCGCTCACATTTTCAGATAGTTAATTTTATTCAGTGGCAGGTTGGCTAATGAGAATATTCATCTTTGAGCCCGGGCGAATTGTAAATTAGAACATGTGTAGAGGTGAGGGACATTAAAGGAGTTATTAAGTCATTTGTAACAGTAGCAGGTGATAATTTAAATCCCTTTACCACAGTTTCTTCCAATTGCCAAAAACTGCTTCTGTGGGATTTGGTTGTGTAGTTGTGGTGTTTTGGTGCTTGGTTGTGTCTGTGTTTGTATCCATTATCTGTGGTGATGGTAAAGAAAGTCATGCTAATAGACTGCATGTAGAAAGCTAAAGTGATGTTACCTGCAGGAGTTTGGCGTTTGGCCATGTTAGATGTTTGGAGCCAGAAGTGACCATATTTGGATATGAAGGCAGGAGTAAGGAGGTGGGGCTGACCGTTAGACCTGATGTCACTGCCCAATGGGAATGAGACTCGACTACAAGTCTCATTAGGAAACAGAGCTGTCGATCAAGCTGACCACATCCTGTTGAAGCCAATAATGTAATAACAGTCGATAATGTAATAACAGTGGATAGCATAATCAGTTTGCCCTTTTTGAAATGTAGTTGGCCAATAACGTAATAACGGCCAATAACGTAATAAAAGTCCGGAACCAATAAGTTTTAGCTAATAACATAATAATTTATTTATTGTAATAATTTATTTCGTTATTGGCTCAGTTATTACATTTGCAAAGTTTTTTTCTTTTACGGAGCTAATAACGTCATAAATTATTGCGCTATTAGCCAAAAATTATTGCGTTACCACTTGGGGACTTTTATTACGTTATTGGCTGTTATTACATTATTGGCTTCAACATGCCCCTAACTCTAACATCTAGCTAATGATGTTTTTAGTTTTTTTTATGGACCACCAGATCACCTATCACTTAGTTAGAGCCAGCATCTAGTGGCCATTGGGGGTATTGCACTTTTTTTTGTCCTCAGTATATTTTAACCCAGGTCACTGAGTCAATTTCTGTCTCCAGCCTTTGTCATATACCAGAGACTCTGTCAAGCATTAATACCCAGCTTGTGTTCCCAGTTTGCGATGTGACGCTAAGTCCAGTGGTTTTATGTGTCAGTGAGCGTATGTATGGATACATGTGGGCACAAGAGACTTTCCATTGCCTTTTTAACACACTGTCAGCTTTACCAGCACAGTTATTATAGAATATGTCTGTCTTCCACAGTTACTTTCCTTCCCACTAGTTGGTATTTCACAATGAGTTTAAAAAGGGATTACCACTCTGCTGTCAACATCCATCAGCAGACAGAGACATTGGGTGGGAGAGGAAATGTGTGTGTCATATGAAACCCATTGGCAGGTCAGGTTAGGCAAGATCCTCTCATGATGAGCCTCATGCCTCAGAGACTCATGCAGAGGATGCGATGGGCTGAGTTATTGTGATGCACTGAGTCGTAGCCTTCTGCTATGTTGGGTGACCTTGTCAGGCATTTATTCAAAGACACCATTCACTGCGTGTACTGTGCTATATGTCTATTTATTGTGTATTGTCACTTGGACGTGTTATTCACCCTGGATACATCATTCCTACAGAGCTGATTTGTTTTTGTGTATTTTGTTCCCTCACACCACATAAATGGGCCAATTGAGTGCATTTCTGCTGTTAAAGAGCTCATAATTGTTTTTCATGCATCTTAAGATGTCTCACATGAGGTCTTATGAATACAGCAGATTCTCAATTTCCCTGTTTTAATTTACAATGCATGAGCTAGAGAGCGAGAGCGAGAGCAGCTCGGAAAACGACTCAACATTAGATATAAAACAGACTTGTATAAAACTGACTCATAGCTGTTAGGGATTTTTTTTTGTTGTAATAGCATATGAATTTAAAACCTGACAGCTTGCAAGGCCCAGCGCACCATTGTACACCAAACTGTTTCAACTGAATACAGACCCAATCTTTAGAGGATTATCTCGGAGCTCCAGCTTTAATTTCACTGCTGTGTCGGGTCAATTAGAGTTTGTAATTGTAATTCCACTCATTTAGAGTGTTTGATCGCTGCTGTTTAAAGGGACTTGGGTTTAATTAATTTGTCTCACTGTCTGTCTTTTTGTCTCCCCCTCTTTTTCTCTCCTCCTCTCTCCACCTACTCTTTTCTTTATACCTCCCTCGCTTGTCTTTTCTCAGGTGTCTGGCCCAGTGATTCGACCCCAGACAGGAGACAGAGGAGGAGGAAGACAGGAGGGCCATGGGGGTGAGCCCTGGGCAGGATGTAGGCTGGCTCCTGCCTTTCCTATTCTTGCTTCTCATGATCACGGTGTCACCCGCTCAAAGCCAAGGCTGTCCCCAACGTTGCGAGTGCATAGCCAAGCTCAAGACCGTGTCCTGTTTTGGAAAACGTCTGTCTGCACTGCCAGATGGGATCCCACCGGACACCAAGATCCTGGACCTAAGTGGGAATAAGCTTCGTTGGGTGGAACACGGTGACCTGCTTTCCTATCCACGTCTGGAAAAGCTGGACCTGAGCGAGAACATGATCAGCGTCCTGGAACCAAACTCTTTTTCCAGTCTCCAGAACCTGCAGTCGCTTTCACTGAGGGGGAATCAGTTGAAGCTGGTCCCTATGGGGGCGTTTTCGCGCCTCTCCAACCTGACTTCACTGGACCTTAGTGGAAATAAGATTGTTATTCTCTTGGACTTTACTTTCCAAGACCTCAAAAGTCTAAAGAACTTGGAGGTTGGAGACAATGACCTGGTCTATATCTCAAACAAGGCCTTTCTGGGTCTAGTGGGGCTGAGGGAGCTGACGATTGAGAGGTGCAACCTGACTTCAGTCTCCAGTCAGTCTTTGTCTTACCTGCATAACCTGGTGACTTTACGGCTCCGCTACCTCAGTATCTCCTCCTTGGAGGACCAGAACTTCCGGAAGCTGGGAAACCTGAGGGGCCTTGAGATCGATCACTGGCCCTTTTTGGAGTACATCTCCCCCCACAGCTTGCAGGGCCTGAACTTGTCCTGGCTGTCTATCACGCACACAAACATCACCTCTGTGCCCACCTCCGCCCTGCGCAGCCTGGCTCACCTCACCAGCCTCAACCTCTCCTACAACCCTATATCGGTGTTGGAGTCCTGGGCGCTGCGGGACCTCGTCAGACTGAAGGAGCTGCATCTAGTCAACACCAACCTGGTAGCAGTGCAGCCATATGCGCTGGGCGGTCTTAGGCAAATCCGCCTTCTTAACCTTTCCACGAACGCTCTGGTGAGCCTGGAGGAGGGAGCCTTTCAGTCGGTCAACACTCTGGAGACGCTGCGGTTGGATGGAAACCCTCTGGCCTGCGACTGCCGCTTGCTCTGGATCCTTCAGCGCAGGAAGACCCTCAATTTTGACGGTGCTTCCCCGGTGTGTATGACACCCGTTGAGGTGCAGGGACGAGCTCTCAACGCTTTCTCCGACTCTGCTCTCTTCGACCACTTTACCTGCCAGAAGCCCAAAATCCGCAACAGGAAGCTGCAGCAGATATCGGCCCGAGAGGGGCAGGTGGTGTCGTTCATTTGCAAAGCAGAAGGTGAACCGACGCCAGTGATATTCTGGATTTCCCCGCAGCGGCGCCGCATCACCACCAAAAGCAGCGGCCGTCTAACTGTGTTACCAGAAGGTACGCTAGAAATCCGGTATGCCCAGGTAACAGATAGCGGAACTTATATCTGCATAGCCAGCAATGCCGGTGGGAACGACACCTATTTTGCCACACTTACAGTAAGTGGGCTGCCGCTAGACGCAGCCCTCATGGCCAACCGCACCTACTATGCTGGGGATCTCAATGACACGAATCTGAATGATACCAGAGTCTTCTTAAAGTTCACTCTGGACCTCAAGACCATCCTGATATCCACAGCAATGGGCTGTATCATGTTTCTGGGAGTGGTCCTGTTCTGTTTCATTCTGCTGTTCGTGTGGAGTCGAGGGAGAGGACAGCACAAAAACAATTTCTCTGTAGAATACTCTTTCAGGAAAGTGGACGGACCCGCGGCCAGTGGGGGGCAGGGTGGAGCGCGCAAATTCAACATGAAAATGATTTGATTTTTCAAACTGTTCCTTTTTAGCATTTTTCTCCCCCCACTACTGTTTACAAGCAGTCACAAAGACATAAAGGCACATTAAAGATATTAAATTGGACTGTGCTCAAAAATATTAACATCAGTCATTTATAGGACATTCTATTGAGACATGGTTTTGTTATTGACTAAAAACTACTGTGTGTTGGTAAAAATAGGCAGCCTGTGAGGGTTTGATATATTTCTACTGCTCTTTGTTGTGTGTTCATATTATTGTGCTGAGGAAATCTGGATTATACTTAAATGTTTCTCAAAATCTTGAATAGACTGTTAAAGACCAAGCAACAAAAGCTCTCAGAGTCCCACGAGTCTTTAACCTCGACAAAGCTCTTGCCAACTAATTCTTTCTTCCCTACAAGGAACTCTGTCCTCGCCGTCTTTAAAGGACTTCACCTCTCTGCTCCAAGCGCTCTGTCTCCAAACTGATGAATACATAATACACAGGGTGGTGCTCAGTGAATGCCAAGGACTTGCCAATATGTATTTCAATAGTTTCAGCTATATACTGCATATTTAGACTCATTTACAGTCAGGACTTGAGAGCACTATTGTGACATAAATACTGAGGCTCCGCTGGACGGCATTTTGCTGACGGTGGGTTTGTACAGAATAGATTACACGTAGACACTACATTCTGCAACACTGCCAATTTGACCGTAAAGCACCATGTGATATCACTGTCAGTTTAATGGAGAGGTACAGAGAAGTTACATCTCACTGGGTACTTCTGTAGATTAAGCTAAAATGGGACCCAATGCACATTTGTGTGGTGACAAATCAGTACATGCAGATCATAGACTGTATATAGAATAGACGACGCTAACGTGATGCCACCCGTTGGTGTGTTGAAGTCCGGATTGTGGCACCATGTTAGTTGTTTGGAGCCAGAAGTGACCGTATTTGTAGATGATGGGAGGAGTCAGGAGGCGGGATTAACCCTTGAACTGAAAGCCACTGCCCAATGTGTATGAGACTTGACTTCAGCTCTGCTCTCATTGGAGAACAGACCTGTCGCTCAAGCTAACCACGCCCCTAAATCTTCCTCTTTTTGAATCCTAAAATCTACTTAATTATATATTTTTTTAAAGAACAATAAAATTCAGCTAATGACATCAGAATGACGTGTGAGGAGATGTACCGATGATTTTCTTTCTGAGCCAGCACCTAGTGGCCATCGTTGGTATTGCACTTTTTGGGCTTTTGCAATGACCTCATTTTTGAGACCCTGTTGCTGCCTCCATTTCTATATACAGTCTATGATGCAGACGCACATTTGCTAATAAGATTTTTCATTGTTGTTCTGTACAAAAATCTTACCCTCTCTATCTGAAACCAACTGTATGTAAAAATGAATGCATGTACAGAGTTTGCTTCTTACTTTGAATAACTTGTAGTATTTGTAAATTGAACTCGTCTTGGGGCACATTCATCCCAAAAGCTGTATAGGTAGGATATAAACTGTATAAGATGTATTATATATATTTTGTAATCACTGACCTTGAAATCCTTGTGGTTGTTTATAGTACTGTTGAGTGAATAATCAGATTTTACTGTTCTTCTGTAATTAAAGTGTTCAAGTCTCTTTTTGAAGATGTGAACAGAGCTTTTACAGTTTCAATGTATCATCGTGTCATAATATAGATACGGGACTGGAACACTTCCTGCTCGCTCCCTGAGCACACACAACAAATCATGAAGGACATTTACGTCAGGTTTCAGCTCGCTCGCCTATTTTTGGCTGTAAAAGTGACAGTGGGGAGGCTCGGCTGACCAGCGGGTGAAGAAGTTAAGTGGGTTCTCATCAGGACATGCAGGCAAAATGCTAATGTGATAAAGACCTTGCACAAAGGTCAGAGTGAAACTGAGCCGGAGAGGACTTAAGATGTGTTAGGACAAATGGCTGCATGCTAATGTTGATAAGAAATAGGATCGGTGTTTAATGTGGTAAAAGTGCTTCTGAAGTGAAATGATTTCATTATGTGGCGTTGTGATGTAAACATTTAATTTGGCAGCAAGATGGTGATGAAACAGGTGAACTTCTTACATTCTTACTTCAAGGTATTTCTCTTGATTTCGTGGGTTCAGGCCTGGGAACAAACACCATCAGCTCCTTCTGTTTAGCTTCAACTACTTCTGTCCAGCCGTGCTGCTGTGCTGCCCTCTGTTGGCAGGAAACAGTACTGAACTGTTTCTGGACCAAACCAGGGTTTTAATCTTGCCAACCTGAAGACTTGATGGAAAGCAATTTATACTTCTTCCCAAAAGGCAAATGTGAAATTCAAAGATGGCTGACCTGAATCCAGTCGTGCTGGAAATGAAAGTGAATTTACTGTTCGTTCCTCACACAGCAAACCCTGCCTCTGTACTACACATGGTTAAAAAATGAATAAATAATAGACTGGTGTGTCCATTGTTACATTGTTTAGAGTTCATCCACATGTGCACTACACAACACATTTTACAAACATTCATATTGAACTGTGAACATGTTCCAGGACTGATTTACCATCAGTTAAGCCTCCCTCTCTTTGTATTTTTAATATGTAAGCAATTCATTTTTAATTTCCTTGTCCTTTGCTGATTTCATCTGTGAATATAAAAACTACCATTGTGTCTGGAAGTTGTGCTAATTGACTGTTTTGTATCCTGTTGTTTTTATAAGAAACAAACCACCCTGTTTATAAGCATGTGATACTATCTGCTAAGATGATGTCTTGTCCCCAATCCCATTTTTTATAGCAGTTATCTGGTCTCTCAGTCCTTATGGTGGCAGTCTGAGGAGTATACTGATCATCGAGTCTACAATAGACCTGTGACCCCCCACTGTGAAATTTGTGTTGTACATTTTGTTTATTTGGATCTGTTTCACCCGGGGTTTGTTATATTTTACTTTGAAAAAATAAGTAAAATCACAAGGATGGGTGTGTGATCTACACTACACATGACGTTACACTGCTTACAAGAAACACTGTTGTCATGACTCACTTTAGTTTAAAATATAAGCATGAGATACTGTATGAGAAGGGTTGTTATTGTTCATTTTCTATGCATTCATCAAAAGTTACAAAAATAAAAGACATTTTGTGAGCAGATAAAAGCAACGTTGCGCTTTGATGTGTTGTTTGCTTGTTGTGAGCTTCTCTACACATCACAAGTGTGTCGCTGAGCACCACAGCCCCTCAGTGTGGGGGTCTATTATTCACACTTGTGTCATTGTGTCTTTCGCTCCCCACTTACCAAGAACATGGTAAAAAGTGAGTCATGATGGTGCGTTCTTCCACACCTTTGTAGCACAGTGTATGTGTGAGTGTGTGTGCATGTGTGTGAGTGTGGGTGTGAGTGTGTGTATGCTTTTAACACCTCTGATATCTGAAATATGGTTTGACTTTGTAATGAGTCACTTAGATCTTTACCTTCTTGTTACTGTGACTCAAAATCAAAGTCAACTGGGCCCACTCAGCATTTTGATACACAGAATGAAAAGATGTTAACTGCCTAATTGAATCACACACTACACCCGTGAGGGAGCGTTACTATTCATCCAGGTCTTTAGATTTGTCAGATCTCTTTATGTTCAAAGATTATGACTTCTAATAATCCAGTAAAAAATATCTGGACAAGTATCTACCCAGGTCACTCAGAATTATTCTCCACAGGTGTTCACATGTACTCACAGTCCTGCCTTGATTCACTTTGATTTATGAGATAGCTCCTGTATAAACTGTATTTATTTCCCCATCCTTCAAAATACCAGGTGCAATTGATTAAATGAAGTTTTGTGTGGAGGTAAAATGACTTTGCATTCATGTGCTGGCAAGTGAACTGTTACTCAGCCTGTTGTCAGTACATTGTACACACTGCTTTACTTTACATGTGCAGACTGTTGCTATACATACAGGTGTTCTTTATTTATTTTAAATCCTTTAGTTATATTATTATTTCTATATTTTTCATATGCATGTCAATTGTGTCCACAATCTTTTCGCACTCTGGGACAAATACAGGATTATCTGATCTGATCTGGTCTGATCTTGTCTGATCTTATTTGATCGGGTCTGGTCTCCCCTGGTCTGGTCTTGCCTCGTCTGGTCTGGTCTGGTCTGGTCTGGTCTCGCCTGGTCTGGTCTCGTCTGGTCTGGTCTCCCCTGGTCTTGCCTCGTCTGGTCTGGTCTTTTCTCACCTGGTCTCGCCTCGTCTGGTCTGGTCTGGTCTGGCCTGGCCTCACCTCGCCTCGCCTGGTCTTGCCTCGTCT
>OOFC01027592.1:6967-24220 GCA_900323345.1 Pseudochromis fuscus | reverse complement strand
GATCGTGTCAGTGAGAGCAGTCACACGCTGTCATTAGAGACTTCTCACAGAAAGGGACGGTTAGTCACAAGAGGTGTGTGTGTGTGTGTGTGTGTGTGTGTGTGTGTGTGTGTGGTTTCAGTGTGACTGCAGTGATTAGAGGGGGAGGCTTCAATAAAAGACCAACAGGAGACTGAAGTGCAGGGCTCAGGGTGACAGTTTCCACCTTGATTAAAAGATAGAAGGAGAAATGAACTGTAATAACAAACAAACACCACAATTTCTCCTGTTTTTCTAACTCAAGAATGAAAGTTTAGCTCCAGCGAAACATAAAAATCTCCAAAATAAGAGGTATAACTATGAACATCATGTTGTAAAAGCTCCTCATCAGCTGTCAGATCAGCAGCTTCAGACATTTATCACAGCAGAAGAGGAACAAGCTTCCCTTTCAGATGACGTCCCAGGAGAGGTCGTCTGTGTTGGTGCATACCTGATCTAAAATAGCCGTTGTTTTCCAGGAGTGGATCCTTCCTGTTAAAACCCAATGTGGGGCCTCCAGTTTCCTGCCTGCTGTTGGCCTGATGCCTGTGTCCGTCCCCGGCCAGCTTTTAAACCAGGAAACCAAACAGAGAGAAGCAGCCAGTCGGATTAAATTACTCCAATTTTCTAAGATAACTTTGGAAGATATTGTAGAATTTATGAAGAAAATATGAGTCTGAACCAACTTTAAAGGTGTGGGGGTTATAACTTGGTTTGGATAAACATTTCCTTGTAATCAAGCTGAGAAAAAATGCAGGTAATTTATAAACTGTATGTTGTTTTTTATCATGTAAATCAGAGTAGGTGTCTTCACATTTTTACTGTTACATTTGTCAAACTAACTTTCAAACTGAGAGATGATTTCCCTAATATTTTTAAGTAGAGGTGATATGGAAACACTTTATTAATCTATCAAGGGAGTATCTATCAAGATTAATACATTAATAACCATATTTTCTGGACTATTGAGCGCACCTGTCTATCAGCCGCTATTGAATTTATTCAAACAGTTTCATGTGGTCCACTCTGACCGGGTCTGATGTGACGAGGCTAAATGTATCGGTGGCACGGAGCTTGCTAGCTTGTAAAACGCTAACGAGCTTCGTGAGCCACACTGGTGTTTAAGTTCAAAGCGTCGGAAAAAAGTAGCAACTTATAGTCCAGAAAATACGGTATTTGGCTTGTGATTAAAAGACTGAATCGACATCTTTTGGAGAAGTCGCCTCACGCCTTACTGCGCATTCACCACAGCTTTTCAGCCATAGATGACAGAGGAAATACTTTTAATTTGGTCATTTTTACCTGAAAAGAACTAGAAACTGTAGTACAGTAGAGTATAAAGTACATTACTTCCCTATGAAATGTAGTGGAGTAGAAGTATAAAGTAGTAAGAGTGTTTTCTGCTTTTATTTTCATATTGGACAACGTGAACACTGATACCAAAATATCTAAGAAAGACTAAAATCAGTCAGGTCCCATTGTGCACTGCATGTGTCCTAAGTGCTACAATGATGCAGTCGGCTTATACATAATATATGTCACTTTGCTTCACTGAGTTTGACACGAGAAAAATCCTTTTTAATCCTCTTTAAGCGTAAAATGTGCAAGTAAAGTTTCCAAGTCCTCTTAGTGTTTTTAAAAGTACTTTATCTTATAATTTAGATTCTAACGTTCACATAATGTGTTCTCTGAAAAAATATAATAATCAGCTTTTCTTACAAGCTGGTGTATGTGCATGTAAACCCTTAGTGCAGATAAAAATAGCAAAGATGACAAGGCCCTTAATGACCTGCCAAGAAGAGGAACATAAAGGTTCACGCTCTGACAACCAGGGGAGTATTTTCTGGGTAAACACTTTGAATTTCCACTATCTTCAGTTGCATTCCTGTGAGTTTGCCAAAAGTATTGCATCTGCAGAGAATCTCATTTAATATTTCTTTAAAAAAAAAAAAAAAAAAATCATCTAGTGTAATTAGGTTTTTATGACCTTTGATGTAGTTACATATGTAATATGTGGGAGGAAAAGTTCTTTGATAGTGATTTCAAACACCCCGAGGGTTTTATTACATATACCTGTTAGTTTCTCTCCCGTGCAACATGTATTTCAGATCTTTGAACTAAGCTGCTCCACAGTGTTAATTGAGTGTGAAGGTTTTCTGTTTATGTCTGCTGTGTGTGTGCATTTGAACTGTCACTTTTCCCCTCAGATCTGAGTTGGAGGAAAATCTTTGTGTCTATAAGTGTGGAGGTGTGACTGGGTGCATCTCAGAATAAGCGCTAAGCTTGTATCGGAGCATGCGTGACTACTCGAGTGTGTGTGTGTTTGTGCGTGTGTGTGGTAATATGAGCGTGAACAAGTCGGAGTGCGACTTCACCGCAGAGCGTACATTTCGTCTTATTTCTGTCCTGCAAAAACCTCCCCGTCTGTGACTTTTATGTCTTTATCCACGGAAAAGGGATTTAGCGAGCAGCGTATTCACACACACTTTGCCTCAGCATCGCTTTCACATGCTTACACGCATTCACACCTGAGAGCTCATCGGTGTACAGCCGTCTGCTTTTGGTCGCTGAGCTGCTCCAGTACAGCCGGTGGCGTTTTTCAAAAAGCTCTGAAATCTGTTGCAGTGGTAACTTTTAGAGGCAGTGTTGGTGCATTCCTCCTATTCACACTTTGTATTGAGTAAATAAAATCTCATCTCAGGTTAGTGCTTTCACACACAGCTTCCTATGTAAGGATGGAAAAGTAGGGAATTTGATTTTATACATTTCCAGATCTGGAAAAGTGTGTTAAATGTAAACTAGTGGATGGAAAAGTATTTGTAATAATGATACATTTTATTTGCAACACTTTACATCTCAATGAGATCTCAAAGTGCTGCAGCCATAGTAGCAATAAAAACAGGTTAGAAACATCTCTTTCCTCAAATTTTACGAATTATTTGAATTTTTTTAACCCAGAGATCTGGGAAAAAATAGTACGTAATGTCGAAATTTCAAATGTGTAAGAACTCTGCACACATGAGACGACTATTCAGAATAAGTGAGGTAAAGAAATCAAATTACAAGACAGAAGATGTTTTGTGCTGTGAAAAACGTCAGACAAATGACTCATCTTTTGCCACATTAATAATAATACATTTTATTTGTAATGCACTTTATATTACAAATAAATCTCAAAGTGCTACAGCAAAAAAAGAAGTTAATACAGTGAAGAACTTAATGCACAGGCTTATTAAAACACTTAGCAAAAGGTTTTCCTAAATACCGTATTTTCCGGAGTATAAGCCGCTACTTTTTTCCAACGCTTTGAACCCTGCAGCTTAAACACCGGTGTTTCTCATGTATCGGCGGCACGAAGCTCGTTAGCTTTTTACAAGCTAGCAAGCTCCGTGCCCCCGATACATTTAGCGTGGTCACATCAGACCTGGTCAGAGTGGACCACATGAAACTGTTCGAATAAATTCAATAGTGACTTATAGACAGGTGCACTCAATAGTCCGGAAAATACGGTACCTAGGTTTTTAGGTCTTGTTTAAAATTGGCTATAGACATTGGTACAGGTTTGTTGATACTTAACCCTCAGCCCCAATCAGATGCACAAATTTAGGAATCGTCCGTCCCCTGCGTGTTTTTTTTGTTTTGTTTTGGTTTGTTGTCTTGCTGACATGAGATGTCCTCTCCAACACTGAGATTTTGTACTTGGTAGAGGTCGTACTAAAGACTTGCAGCAGGAGGAGCTCACATACTCACACCAAGAAGGGCGGACCGCACGGCAAAGGTGCGTCGCCCATGAGTCCGCCATACTCCCCACTCACAGGAAACTTCCTCCCGCTGTGCGTCCTCCTTGTGGACACCGTGGGTCTTTCACCAACATTTTTCTTCCCATGACCACAAAAAAAACCATCACTTGCGTTCTTGTCAAGTGTGGGAAATCGTTTGTTGATCATCATCCTCTGTATGGGCTTGTGTGGTTGGTGAGTTTGATGCCGTTTTTTTTTTTTTTTACACAACCTGTAGAAGGGAGGACGTCCAGCTGGGACAACATATTTTGGGGGAAAAATTACTGATGACCAACATGGTGGTCAACATATGAAGTTCTTGCCCTGGTACAAAAAGAGTTGTTTTTCAATGATAATTGTGCACTGATATGACACTGGAGAGGTCCTCAGAAAGCTACTTTTTCTCAAGCAAATAGCTCTAATAAAGAATATTTAACTTTACTATACATCACAGACGACCATCTTCAGAGAAGTAGTCCCACAGCTCACTGCCTATTTCTAAAATATTGATCCAGAAAGTAGCACTAGCTGTCATATTGTCATTTTCTCTGGTTGCATTGCCGTTAGCTCCACTGTTAAAGATCTCTTCACTTTACAGATATTCTATCAATGCAACAGTTTTATTTTATATCGTCTGTGTTATTGGAATATTCAAGTGTCCATTTCAAATCCTCAAAAGCTGATGGAGCTTCACAGCTTGGTGTCATCGTGACCTGGTGCATCAATCACACCTGGTTTCATCAACTCTTTTTCACACTTGCAGATTTTTTTTTTGGCCACATATCCACAAGTTTTCCAACTCGAAGATGTACTGGCTTCCATTTTTGTTATTTCATCTCACTTATGTGGAGAACTTGGCAGTTACGCTTTGTGCTTCCTTTAAAAGTCGTGTTGGTGCATCAACTCCCCCAAGCACAGGAACTTAAAAAAAAATATATTGGAAAAAAAATAAATAGTACACAGGGACCGACAGTTTTCAAAAACTAGAGCCAGAGTCGGTTCATTTTAATTACTGACTGACTGATGTTTCAACACTTGGCATACTTGATGCCTTTTTGGTGGGCTACATTTATTACAGTTCCTATTTGCAGGCATGAAACATTGTGGATCTTTTTAAGGCAGTGTCATGTATTTATCATGTCGTCTCTTATGTTTACAAATGATACATGAGAAAGAAACGGGAATAAAATGGTTTTGACAAAATCACATTAGTTAAAGGTTTAATGGAGACTAGAGACTGTCGCCTTTATTACCAAATATATCTCAAAGTCCTAATAATGGACTAGAAAACATTTGATTCCTCAGACACAGTTAGCATGTAAATGTCTGAGTTCCTTATATGGAAGTGGAGACAGTCCCCGGATCTCAAAAGTGAAGTGCAATACCACTGATTGCCACTAGATGCTGGTTCCAAAAAACTCAACTTAATCCACATGAATAGGATCTGTTGGTCCATCTGAAAATAATTGATTAGTAGATATGAGGCTTCAAAAAGAGGACTGTGTTCAATTTGATTGGCAAGTCTCCAATGAGCCCAAACCTAAAACCAAGTCTTCCCACTTTGGTCTTCACACATTGGACAGTTTCCTCAGCTTCAAGAGTTAGCCCCGCCTTCCTCACTCCTCCCTTCCAGTCACTTCTGAGTCCAAAAAACCAACATGGCGACGTTCAAACGCCAAACTCCTCCCTTCAAAATGTGAATCTCCAAACCAGCGGGTGACGTCATGTTAACTTTGTCCAGTCTATAAACAGTCTGGGGTTCTGGTGGATTTATTTTGGAGTCCACAGCTGGGACACAGCAGTAGATTAAGATGCATGTCAGCTGAGCAACACCTGTTTCTGCATGAGGCGTTCAGGTGATCTGGGATCTGGCATTATCTGTGAAAAATGGAAAAAATAAAGACTTTAAGATGTTGTTTGGCTTGTGTTTACACAAAGACAGTTTTATTGAACTCAATCTGATCTGTGTGAGACAGATGCTGCACACGCCTCTCATGTCAACACACCGTCTGTCTTTCCTGTGGAGCGTCATGGCGGCTCGGCAGTTTTGTGCCTCGTGACTGCAGCATCCTCTCCTCCTGCGTGTGCTGCATTACGTCTTTCTTTGCCTCTTCAATGTCAGCTATGAGGAAAAAAAAAAAAGCAGAAATACATCTAAAAAAAAAAATCTTGTTGTCCTTGACATAGTAAACTTCAGGAACCTTCAGTTTGAGAAACTCTGCTGTAGCTGAAAGCAGAGTTTAACCCACATTTCCATCTCCCATATGTAATGTTAACCATACATCCTGGTGAGATGTCCTCAGGCGAGAGGGAGAGAGCGCCACCCAGCAGATCCAGGATCAGGACTGCTGCCCTCACAGAGAATAGGGGAGACTGACTGTAGACTACAGACAGAGCCACAGATTTGAACTCGCAACATGTTATTATTGATCCAGGCTTTATTTAGTTTGTTTGGGTCAATGAGAAACCATTCATAAGATATTGAGTCAATATTTGTAGATCAATTCATCCATTATATTTGACTAACACATATTGACCAGGATCTGATGCAAATATAGAAAAGGCTCATCTTCTAAATACCGTATTTTCCAGACTATAAGCCGCTACTTTTTTCCGACACCTTGAACTTAAACACCGGTGTTTCTCATGTATCGGGGGCACAAAGCTTGTTAGCTTTTTACAAGCTAGCAAGCTCCGCGCCGCCGATACATTTAGCGTCGTCACATCAGACCCGGTCAAAGTGGACCACATGAAACTGTTCGAATAAATTCAATAGCGGCTTATAGACAGGTGCGCTCAATAGTCCGGAAAGTATGGTAGGTGGAACAAAACATTTGTAGCAGTTTGATTGGACCGTTGAAACACAACGAAACACCATAGCTAGCTAGCTAACATTACTGGATATCATTAGCACAACATACTAACGATACTGTAATCTTGAACTGTGTTGCTAACAGCAGGTTGATCGACAGGTGGATGGAGTGATACTATTGGTTGAGATTGTTCTGGACAACACAATGAAAGTCCCATGATATTTATGTTTTATTTAAATTCAATAGTGGCTTAATGGTCCGGAAAATATGGTACTCATTCATTCAAGTATTCTTTCTTCTGTCATCAATGGCTGAACTGCTTCTCCATAGATGGTGATGTCATTGTCTTTGATGATATTTTGGTGTCATTGGTTGGTGCACGATGTGTTTACTTCCCGCTCAAAACATTTGGTGATGTGTTGGGGAATTTTTCCTTCTCTGAAATCTGTCTCAGTCTCAAAAAAAAAAAAAAAAATCTGTTGGGCTCCAATTATTCAAGCTGTTTTTCTTGGCAGTGGGAGAACACGTCATATTTAATCTCAGTCGTTTTAACTTAATGTTCACAATATCTTCACCTTCTCTGCCACATCTGACAACTTCAAAGGAAAGTCTTGGTCTCAGTTTTTTTTTTTGTTTTTGCATGTTTATTGGTTGTTATGCCAACACCCATCTAGTTCAGTGTGTGCTATTTTGAGTCTGTTTCCATACGGCCGGTAAATAGTCTGGTCTTTACATCTCCCTCCATCGGTAACTGGTCTGTAGGTTGATATTATGGCTCAGAATGACTCAGAGCTTGTTTGAGTGGTTTGTGTTGGGAAAAAATAAAACCATCCAAGCCAGACAAATAGGACTTGAACCACATGACCTTCTCTCCAACATGAAGAAGCTGAAAGACAACAAAGTGCACAGAAGCATACAAAGGGAGGCATGATGGGAGGAAGGAAACAAACATGTAGAAGGAGAAAGACGAGGACAACACGCAGAGCTGGAACGTACGCTAACGGCATTGAGACGATGCTGACGCCGAAGTCTTGTAGAGATGCAGGTGTGGACACAATAGATGCATCGACGCAGTTGGAGAAAAGACTCTGTAGATTATGTGCTCACCATTCAGCGTTGAGGGATGTTTACTTGTATACAGCACATGGATTAGTCATGTGCATTACAATAGATGGAAAACATCTTTGTAAACTCTTGTTGATTAGATGTATGAGACAAACATTCACGACCTACATGTGAAATATACTGTCGAATTTGTCTGAATGTTTTTGAAATGGCGGGAATCATTGATGAACTTTGCCTTTCTTAAAGTTGGATAAACTCCTCAACTTTGGAAGTTTGTAGTAAAACTATAACCAGAAATTGAAGTATTGTAGAAAATGATGCTTCTTCTTTTTCTTCTGGTGTAGATGAGCCACGCTTCAACTGATCAACTTTTATTCTCAACCAGCACCGATTTCAGCCAGAAATGTTCCTCCAACACTGTCGCCATGACAACCAGTGGACACAATACTTACACATAGTCACATCGTCGAACCGTTTTCTTCACAAAAAGTCAACCAGAGGATATTTTTGCTTTTTTTTTTCTTGCTGTGGTGTCATTTTTTGAAGTATTTAAATTTCCTCCGCATCAATACAACTCTTACACCCCAAAATGTTACAATATGTGTGGACTTGTTTCCATAGTAACCAAATAAACTGGTGAAAGTGAAATAAACCACACAAAAAGATTTAGATTATATACACTTTTACTGTGTGCGCTTTTAACTGGATTTCTGCAACTTTTACTGGATTTCTGTAAATCCACCAGTGCAAGGAAACAACTCTGTGGGACATGAGTGATATGGACGAGTAACGCCTCCGGTTTTATATGCAAGAAAAATTATTACTCTATCTGAAATGAGATCGCCGGAGCTCCCGTCGGTCATGAGAGAGATTTTCAGGAAGGAAACCCACCGTCTGATTTCATCCAACGCTCAGTTCGGATCCTCGCTGAGCACATCGTTGTTACGCCTCCCTCGCCGACCAATCAGAATCGAGACAGCGGCTGTTCTTGCAGCATAAACACCGTCAACAGAAGAGAAATAGTGGAGAAAGAAACTGTCACAACAAAGTTATTTTTTGGAGAACTGCTGCCAATCCCAGGGCTCGGTTTCTTCCTCTGGTTTGAGCTTCTCTGAAATAAACTACAGAGGCTCCACGTTACGATACAATGAAGCAGGGCAGAAGTGCTGGAAGACAGATTTTCTAACCTGCAACAATCAGCACTGGAGAAAAGTCATGGATGCTTCCTCCACAACAACCACTGCCTGTGGACACAGGACTTTAATCACTTGTTCCTTGGGTAGTAACCTATCCTCCTCTCTATATGTATCGAAATCCATTCAGTAGTTTTTCAGTAATGTCGCCGACAAACAAACAAACAACCTGGGCGAAAACAGAGCCACCTTGTCGGAGGTAAAAATGTTAATGTCAGGCAGCCGTTCAGACACCTGTACTGATCGCATTACGCTGCTGCGGGGGTCTGATTATCAGTCAACAAAACAACACCGCTTGCTGTAATTGGCTTAACTCTGTATTTGTTGTGGAGAAAGGTTCTCACCCTTAACAAGACGGCGCCGCAGCGGGCCGTGTCGGAGGACTTGGCCTGCGCAGACACACGACACATAACGGCGCCACAGCTGGATCAAACCACTCTAAACCTCCTTGAATGGCGCCTCTTCACAAGCGTCTCATGGACACCTGCAGAATACATCTATGAGCTGGAAAACGCTATATTTGCATGATACATTTCAGCCTTTTTTCTCCCCCTTTTCTGTGCATGTCAGCCCGTTAGGTGATTCTTGTGTCTCAGCGGGTTCGGGTCTTTTGAGAGGTGACATGACGCTTCAGGCAAAGCAGGCAGACAAGGCGCTGGTGGTGTAGAAGGAGGAAGAGGAGGAGGAGGAGGAGGAGGGGGATTTGCTTGCTGTTCTGTGTGTTCTGCTGCTTGCTGCCAAATGTCTGCTGTCTCACCATGAGGGAATATGTGTATATATCTGTGTGTGTCTGTGTGTGTTTCTTATCTGCTTTTGTCTCTTCCAGATCGGGACAGGCTTCAAGGATGAGGATCTGGAGCAGCATTACAAGTTCTTAAAGGTAAAGTGGCACCGCACGCCTGTCGCACTTGTTTCCCCCGTGTTGATTTCTTCATTTTTTAAAATCAAACCTTCAGCTTCAATACTCTGCAGCTGCAGGTGCTTCATTTTTTCCACAGTCAGGCATTTAAAAAAAAAATAAAATTAAGGCTAAAAGAGCGTGAATGATTGCGGCTGAGGTCTTCGGGGCCCTTTCACTCCACAAATAATCACTCCCTTATTTAATTCTTCATTCATTTCACCTTTTCACAAATAAATTGAAATTTTTATATCAAAATACGAGATCCAGCATGCAGATACACTCCGAAAAACTGCAACACCTCGGGGTATCTTTACTCAGTCAAAGTGAGAGAAGTCACAGAAATAAACTCAAGCTATTACAGAAAATGTTTTTTCCTCCCCGGGCTTGTGAACAAGTCGCGTAACGCCTTAATCAAACCGCAGAAATGTCAATAAGTGACTTTAAAAATACATATATTTGCTTGTAAATGTGTGAATTTACACTGTTTGGGGAAATACGAGGCAGGAACCATAAACTACCTCAGTTTAACCAATAAAAAAAAAAAAAAAAACCTCTGCGTTTAGAGGAGCTGTGCGGCCGTGCTCTGACGTTGGGTAATGAATTGCTTTTTTTCAATTTACATTTGAAGAGGCTTGTTCAGAGCAGCAGAGCAGCAGCATTTGGAAAAAAATTGACAACTGCTCTCTGAAAATGATAGCTGTTGTGAGAGTCTCTGTTGACTTTATCAGCTAAATTTAGACCTGTTTTTACAGAAATAAGAACCGAGAGGCTTTAAAAAAACAGACAAATTCTTAAATACACTGACTGTTGTTTTTTCAGGGGAATCAAGTCATATTTTACAGATTAAAGGTTTGGAGTCAGTGGTACAAAGTGCTGCTCAGTGCAGAATCTCCGCAGTGAAGCAGTGATTGAGAAGGTGCTGCAAGCTTTTTTTTTTCACCCCCAGACCAATACAGCTGGTACTGTAGTGCTTTGTAATGAAAGTGATGGATGGTGAATTAAGGCGAGCCAGTGGTGTGGCCATGTTGCTCGGGCTGCAGCAGTGCTGCAGGCCGATGGGACTGTCGACAGGGAGACGATTGGCTCTGTTCACACTCCTCTGGGTGGTGAGGTGCTTCGCTGTAATGAGCACTGCACTGGTCCTCCTTTTTTTATTTTCTGCTCTGATGTTTAGGCTGAAATCTGGGAGGATTTTTACCAATGCAGCTGCAACAATAGGGCCATTAGTCAATTATTTTACTCGGATAAAATTTATTTACTGGTTTTTTATGACTGATTTTAAACATTTTTTTCCCCAAAAAAGTCAAAATGTCACTGGAGTCAGCCTCTAGGATGTATGTATTAATGGTTTTCTCAAATCATAACGAATCTTTTTGGATCCACAATCTAAATGCCTCTTAAAACATGTTCCTTTCAACCAAATTTTGTAATATTGCCATTTGTATAATTAAACAATATAATGTGGATTTAAAAAAAAAAAAAAACAGTGCCCCTTTATTATCTTCGGGTCTTTATTTGACTCCACTACAGAAGGTATCAGACGTCTATTCGAAGCAGGATTTTATTTTTATGAGTAAAATCAATGGTTTTCCTCGTATGTCGCCTCGTTATGAAGACTCATCATGTGTTTCATTTAATTTCCTCGACCTGTTTTAGTGGAGTAGTGAAGTTTGGACTGTTATTAATCAAGTCTTTCCACAGTATCTAACTTGATGTCATGACATCTTCCTGGAAAAACAAGATAATTACCGTATTTTCTGGACTATAATCCGCTACTTTTTTCCAACGCTTTGAACTTAAACACCGGTGTTTCTCATGTATCAGCGGCACGAAGCTCGTTAGCTTTTTACAAGCTAGCAAGCTCCATGCTGCCGATACATTTAGTGTCGTCACATCAGAGTGGACCACATGAAACTGTTGGAATAAATTCAATAGCAGCTTATAGACAGGTGTGCTCAATAGTCCGGAAAATACGGTAAGTGGGACAAAACATGAGAAGCAATTTGATTGGACCGTTGAAACCCAACGAAACACCATAGCTAGCTAGCTAGCTAGCTATGGTGTAATGTTAGCTAGCTAGCTAGCTAACATTACTGGATATCATTAGCACAACATACTAACTAACCATACTGTAATCTTGAACTGTGTTGCTAACAGCAGGTTGATTGACAGGTGGATGGACAAGACAATGAAAGTCACATGATATTTATTTATTTTTATTACCAGGAAGTAAATGTGGTTGAACTTTGATATAGAAAATAAAAACAACTAAGAGGATAAGAAGCTAATTTTCATTTTAGGAGACAATCTGTACAAGTCCCCTGAGCAGCTCATAGGACCTGATGCCGAATTAAGATCGTGAAATCATCCACCCCAAACGTGAAAACATCACCTTGGGCTGTGGGAAACTGTGGTACATCTTATTAAGTCTTTTAACGACTTTTGCTGCTAATTCTATTTATAAGAGCAGCGCCGGGCTCACCAGTCGCTGCTGAACTCTGCAAACACATGAAGTGTGAAAGTTAAATATCATTCCTGAGACAACTTTATGAGGACGCTAAAGCGAAAGTGAGCGTGCCGAAAATATTGATTACTCACTGCAGATACTGATGCACGGTTATTGTGTGAGAGGTCAAGTTTAAATGTTTGGTTCGGGGCATCATTTTACTTCTACTTGTTTCTATGATGATGATGTCATTAAATTCAGTTTAATGTGCGTTTCTATCCAAGCAACAGCTGCGTCACACAAGTTTTTCTTCTTTAGCAGAAATCCCACTTTTATTTTCAGTTTTTATGACGTCTCTGAAATTAAAAAAAAAGCACTTTAATGAAAAGAGTAACATCTGTCCTCTGACCACAAACCATATATTTATTGAACTAAACAAAATGTTTCTCAGCTCAAGGTGTTTTTAAAAAGGTGTGTAGGCATCAGTCTTTACATCAACTCTGATCTCTAATAGCTTTCCTGCCACTGATGTGCTCCTTCACATTAAAAGCCCACCACAGGCAAGAGAGAGCGGCCAGGTCAGTGTAGCCATTGGTCAAAGGGATATTTCCAGAGAGTTTAGTTGAAGTTGTACTAAACCTGAATGTCTCCTCAAACAAGTGGTGCATCTTCTAAACTAAATGTTCGACAGTTTGCACAAACTCTGCTCTTCTTCCCTGAATAACAACTCTACTTGATTATAATCACCACCTTAAATAAGCCTCTTTACAGGCCCTTAAGATGAATCCTTCACTCAGTGCTCGGAGGAGTAAATGCATTCAAATTAACACAAATAACTGCATGTTACAGAAATAGCTCTGACACATTCACACGCCACCCTTTTTATTCTTATGTAAAGTGTAATTAGGAGGCTGTGGAAGGCGTTTTGGAAATAAAAAATATATTGTTAGATTTCTCTCACCTCTAGTTTATACTTGACCCACTTTAATGAGCAGTTTATCTAATATATAGTTGCATCAGTGGATCCTTAAGTGTAACCGAGAGGCCGCAGGTTTGAGCCCTGACAGAACTCATGACGATCAGCAGCAATATTTTATAAGACTCCGCACGCCTACGAGCTCACTCATT
This sequence comes from Pseudochromis fuscus, assembly GCA_900323345.1. Lineage (NCBI taxonomy): Eukaryota > Metazoa > Chordata > Actinopteri > Pseudochromidae > Pseudochromis > Pseudochromis fuscus. Next base: position 10,877 of record OOFC01027592.1, on the reverse strand, counting down.
GTAATTCACTCTGTATTAGAGTGTCACTTGAATGCCTACAGTATAAATAATGCGTGTGGGGAAAACAGCAGCCGGCGCTCCTGCTCGAGCTTTTCTTTTTTCCCCGGCATTATTTAACTATGACCCACTTCTGTGGACACTGCGGCAGCGTAGTTAACATTACACACTTTTCCCATTCGCTGAAATGGTTGTTTCAAAAAAAAAAAAAAATAGCAAGATGGGTATCATTTTGTGGAAGAGAGTGACACCTACGCCAACGCAATGATTGCTTGTGTCAAAGTCAAAAAGACGCTGTTAAATATTGCAGAAGTATTTTTCTCAGAGACAGTTCGGTGGCGGCCCGAGCTCACTTTGTCGGGATTTTTTAGAGGTGAATATGAGGTAACATAACGTGAACATCCAGCTGTTCCTGGATTAAATCTTTCATGTGTGTGTATGATAATGTGGTTTTGAAATCACCCTCTCATGTTGCCCCCCCCCAGGCAGGTAGGTATCATTTTAATATGAGAGTACTGAAACTCCTGCGCTGTCTCCTGGGAAGTGACTGTGAGGCGGCGGCGGTGGCGGCGGCGCTACGATCCAGCGGGGGCAACCCAAGCTACTCTGTCACTGTCTCTTTATCTGGCTCTCTGTGTGAATGCGTTGCCCTATTTTTGCACTGCGACTGTCTGTCTGTATCTACGCTGTATGTAAACAATGTCTTGATATTTATATTTTATAGAAGTGTCTTATAAATCATTTTAAACTAGAGACTGTGTGTAGATGCTGACGTGATCTCACTCATTGGTTTGTGGAGCCAGAAGTGACCATATTTTGGATATGAATGGAGGAGTGAGGAGGCGGGTCTGACCTTTTGAACTCAAGGACACCTGTGAATGAGCCTCCAAACTACCTGTTAATCACTGGAGAGCAGACCTGTCAATCAAACTAACCACACCCCTAAATCTTCCTCCTTTGATGAAATTATTTCACTTTCAAAATTCTTCAATAAATCTTGAAAAGAGCCATCAACACATCCTCAGTCCTGGATATCCTGAAAGAGGAAACTGTGTGATGCACCAGAAAGTGAAGGTAGTAAAAGACTTGTGGAGTGTGTAATTGAAGTGGGAGGAAAGAGCAGTTTTTGGAACTAGAATAGATGTTTGATGTTTTCAAACCTCGGACTCGGGGGCTTTAAAAATGTTTTTAAAGCAAAGCAGTTTAAAAAAATGACCCATCATTTACACATGGGAGTATAGCACAGACTCTATAGAGATGTTGGACGTTGCCATAGTAACACAAAGCTATACGTTTGTGTGGAGTTTGGCATTTGAACGTGGCCAGAAGTGACCATATTTGGATTTGAAGGGGGGGAGTGAGGAGGCGGGTCTGACCCTTGAACCTGAGGACACTGTCCAATGTGGATGAGACTGGAGTTAACAGGTCTGGTAACCAATGACTTACAGGAGGTTTAGAGGCTCATTAACCAGTCTAAGTAACCACGCCCCAGATGAACCAGCAGATCACTGAGGAGAGGGATTAACTTTAGCTAATGACATCACAATGATTGAAAATGAGGACTTTTGAATTGAAGTCAATTGGAGCAGCGCCTAGTGGCTGTTGGTGGTATTGCACTTTTTTGCACTTCCACACCCACTCCACTCCACTGCACTCCACCCACCTTTTATCCCTAGCTGTATGCTAACTCTGATGGTGGCTTCCTGTCTGTCCAGTTCACGTGTGATCTGTAAATCATTGGAGACCAGAGCTGTCAATCAAACTAGCCACGCCCCTAAATCATCCTCTATTTGAAGCCTGGTACCTACTGAATGTTGAAATAATTTGAAGTCTATGGTAGCCATAGTTTTCTGGAGCCAGCATCTAGTGGCCATTGGTGGTATTGCACCTCCACATTTCTACACACAGTCTGTGGGTTAAACTGAAGACATCACTTTGATTTTTTTTTTTTTTTTAATTCAAACTTTATTTTCTCTAATTATCAATTTTCAGGAGCACATTCTGCCAAAGCCCCGCGCCTACTACCGCGTCGACCAATCAGCCGAGCCCGACGTGTGGCTGGACGCCGTGCAGGTCTGGGAGGTGAAGTGCGCCGACCTCTCGCTGTCTCCCGTCTACAAGGCCGCCATGGGATTGGTCAGTTGAGCTTGCTAATCCTCTTCCTACTCATCATCCTCGTCCCCCTCCCCAATGTATTCCCACTGATAAACTCTGCATGTTATGGTCTGTTGCCTACAATGAAAAGTCATAATTACTGTCTCCTAATTGAGTTATTAAAAACGCTGTAAAAAGATGCTGGATTTAATAGAACAGATACTCGCTTATTACCCCGTGGTTTTAGCTGCATGTTGGGACACACACTCGCCTTTTAACCACAGTCAAAGTGGAAATTGGACACGAGAGGACGAGTACTTTCTGAAAATATTACCATTTATTTCCTGAAAGAGTTTTTCTTTTGTTGTCTTTAAGTTGCCAGGTGTTACTGTCAGCGAACATTAATTTTATCTTTAAACTCTGGGATTGGAGGCGGTCGGATGAGTTGTCGTAAACAAACAGAGGATTAGCAGAATCAACACTGCTAATTGTCGGGAGCTCTCAGGTTGGGTTTGACAGGTAATTTGTGAGATTATTTAATGACTCCAAACATAATGTAGCCGCAGCCTTTTCCTGCACTTATCAAGAAAAGAAAGGACTTAAAGGGGCGCCATATGTTCAGTCCCACTTGTGTGTGTGACATTAGCTGCCAGTCATCTCTAGTTGTTACCATAACTCTAAATTGATGAACGCACATTAATCACATTTTGCTGATGATGACAGTCGCCTCTGTTTAAGTAAAAGTCGCATTTAAATCAGTGTGTACATTCTGCTGTCTGTCAACATGAGAGCAGCTCGTTTCCTCCTGTGGTGGTACTTACACTGATACTGGTGCCTCATGATATGTCATGACTCCCACACAGCCTGTGAACCCTGGAGTTTCTTTTTTAACCTCTGTGTCAGCCTTGGGAAAAATCCTGGAAATATAAGGAATTAAGTAAAATACTCTTGACATTTTTATCTTTTGCAAACTGTGAGATCTCTTTAATATTTGTATGACCCATTATACAAGGGGTCTCCAACAGGTAGCTCGTTAGCTTTTTACAAGCTAGCAAGCTCCGTGCCGCCAATACATTTAGCCTCGTCACATCAGACCTGGTCAGAGTGGACCACATGAAACTGTTGGAATAAATTCAATAGCGACTTATAGACAGGAACGCTCAATAGTCCGAAAAATACGGTAATAATGTGCTAAATATGTACCTGGCAAAAATTTATTGTTTGAAAGTAACTCTCATCCTAAAAAAGGTTGAAGACCCCTGTTTTATACTATGAAATCTTTTTATATGCTACATTTTAGCATTTTTTTTTCTTGTACAATCACACACTTGCTTAAACTTAAAATTTGTAAAGTATTTTCAAGGAATTTTTTGATATTTTCTTTTTTTAAAGTTGCAAATTTACTGGCAAAAATCCAGAATAAGTTTTTGATGTTAGGGTTATAAATTTACAAAAGAAAACTTCCAGTGTGTATGATGATGATGATGATGATGATGATGATGAGATTTATTTATTTATTTATTTATTTAAATAAATAAATTTCAAGTGTTCAACAGAATACCTACAAGTACAAACTTCCAGTCTGCTCATTTACCGTATTTTCCGGACTATTGAGCTCACCTATAAGCTGCTATTGAATTTATTCAAACAGTTTCATGTGGTCCACTCTGACCGGGTCTGATGTGACGACGCTAAATGTATCGGCGGCACGGAGCTTGCTAGCTTGTAAAAAGCTAACGAGCTTCGTGCCGCCGACACATAAGAGACACCGGTGTTTAAGTTCAAAACGTTGGAAAAAAGTAGCGTCTTATAGGCCGGA
>OOFC01027587.1:0-36088 GCA_900323345.1 Pseudochromis fuscus | reverse complement strand
ATCGAGACTCGAGAGTATCGAGACCAAGACATTATCGAGACTAGAGATCAAGACCAAGACGTTTTCGAGACTAGAGACTATTGAGACCAAGACGTTATCGAGACTAGAGACTATCGAGAGCAAGACATTATCGAGACTAGAGAGTATCGAGACCAAGAATTTATCGAGACTAGAGATCGAGACCAAGACATTATCGAGACTAGAGAGTATCGAGACCAAGACATTATCGAGACTAGAGATCGAGACCAAGACATTATCGAGACTAGAGAGTATCGAGACCAAGACATTATCGAGACTAGAGAGTATCGAGACCAAGACATTATCGAGACTAGAGATTGAGACCAAGACATTATCGAGACTCGAGAGTATCGAGACCAAGAGACTTATCGAGACCTAGAGAATATCGAGACCAAGACATTATCGAGACTAGAGAGTATCGAGACCAAGACATTATCGAGACTAGAGAATATCGAGACCAAGACATTAACGAGACCAAGAGAGTATCGAGACCAGGACATTATCGAGACTAGAGAGTATCGAGACCAAGACAAGACCAAGACATTTGCAGGTCGAGACCAAGACAACACCAAGACTGTATGTATCAAAGAAAAATCACAACAAAACAGAACCAAATGACCAGTATCTTTTTTTAAAATTAGGTTTGCTTTTACAGAAATACAACAGCTACAAAAGCTAACTTTCCTAGCATCTCCAGCCGTCTTCATCCACTCTCTGTGTACATTGGGCCTGTCACTCTGGGTGTCACAAAGACCACATGACACCAGGAAGGCAGCAGCTACATCCTCCTTTTCTCACTTATCACAGTAGTGCTGGCCTGGTCTTGATCGAAAAAGCAAGTCCACCCTGTCCGAGACCAAAACAAGACAGTAAAAATGCCTTTGATTCGAGACCCTTAAGAAATGGTCTCAAGACCGGCCTCGAGACCAAGACCGATCTCGACTACTACAACACTACATTAAAGTTTTCCCCGATGCCTTTGTTATGGTGCATTTTAAGATCAGAGAAAAATGGTTTGAACTCTGCCTCGTGCATCTTGCTCCAAGTGCAAGTTGTTTGGCAACAGAGCATCTGGCAACTGTAAGGCTGGAGCAGTCATATCTCATACTGTAACACAACAGAATGCAGCACGCCATATGTGTCACACTTCCCTATGGACTGTGAGGAGAGATGATTAGGCAAGTAGTTTGTGTGTGTGTGAGTGTGTGTGTTGTGGTTGTGTGCATATGTAGGAGAGAAGTGAAAAGGAAGGACTGCATTTGTTACACCAGTCTATTCTGCAACTGTACCTGCTTTATCAGTGTAATTACTTGCACTTTATTTAATTAAATCTGCAACAGAAATCATTCTTGTCATTTCAACGGTGAAACAAAACACGCTTTCCCCCTTTGTATACAGTTCATGAATTTGACGATGGATTATAGTTTCATGTGTCTGTGAAGTTACATCCATGCATACAAGTGTTTTATAGAGTGTTTTCATTTTTCGGCTCAACTCTGAAGCACAAGGGAGGCCATTAAATCTTAAGGTTACCTCTGACTCTCCTCTCCCCCTCGCCTCAGCATCCACGCTTTCTGCTCACTATTCTGTAAACAATAGGACTATAAAAATGCTCCTCATTCATTTCAAACACTCTTCACATTCCCTGACTGCTTAACTGAGCCTCTTACTGTGCACACAATTCAAGTTATTCTATCAGCCTGGGTAAAATATAATCCTTGTTGAGAGTCTGAAAAAACAAACAGTCTTAATGAGGTTGGTTTTTAAGCAGCACATAAAGTATGAGGATACATTATTACATTGTGTGGACGTGGATACTCACTGAGCTTTTTTTTTTTCATACCGTCCTCTAGCCTGACTTAAGAAGATACTTTGGTTAAGTGATCTTGAATTATAGTAAAAGGCCTGTTAAAGGAAGGGGAGCCTACAGACAGTTCTCCAGCACAAGGAGATACCAGTAAGATTATTGGATTGAGCAACAGCATTTATAGGAGCCAAAGATTTGTGGACACACACGTGCACCCAGATACACACAAACACACACACACAGTGGATGAAAGAGCCGAATCACGGTAAACCTCAGGCGATCAATAATACATTTTCTCAGTCGGTTCCGTTCTCCATGTGTCTCTGTCACCGTCTCTGACACTGCGTCGCTCGTTCATTTCATCTTTCAATTTCTCCGACGTTTTTCTCCTTTAGTAAAATTCATTTTTAATTGCCCCTCATGTAGTACTGAATTGTTAAATGTAGTTTCTAATGGTAAGTTAACATACTCCACAAATGAACAAGGAACTGACAGGCAGACACTCTTAATTTCCTTTCTTCTTATTTCACAAAGATATGGATTATTGAGGCTTCACAGCCAGAGCCCCGCTTTGAACAGCTTGATCACTGCTATGTTTCATCATCAGATAGTCTCGCAGAGAGCAGCTTAGTCAGAAAAGCTCAACCGGCCACTCAGCCAAGAGAGGCCAGTTGTTCTCACTTTGCGCGATGATAGCCGTTTGACAGTGCCAGTGACGATGATGCAGCGGCCTGTCCGGCCATATCGGGCAGGATAAAACGCACACTGGTGTCGCTTTGATGTTGAAGTATTTTAGTTTAGCCAGAGGCGTGGCTCTTCGAGAGCACAACGCTGGTGTACAAGTGGGAGAGCGTGATGTGGTTTAGGAGGAATATAAGTGCTTTTATTAGCTTCCTCAGGATGACACCAACAGACTCCCCGCTCGGCGTCTCTCATGAGGGAAATGGTGAGGTCTGGAATTGAATTCTGTATACTCTGAGGTGACTTTATAAGGGAATCATACAGGACGGTTATTGCACCATCAGGAATGAAATGAAACTGGCTCAAAGGTGACAACAGTACAGAGGAAGGTCACTGTTAATATATGGTGATCTCCTGCAGTACAATATAGGAGTCTGCCAGCCGTAGAGGAGAACTGAGACTTCTCTATTCAAGCTTAGTGGTCTTGGGAGACTCGCAAGGACTTTATGTTTGTTCGAGTCTTCGTCCTGCTATTTTTGCTTTTCTTCTCCAGCTTTGTTGGTTAAAGAAAACCCTGAAAACCTATGGGGAGCCAATTTTGTGAGACCAAAGGACAATGCAGGCTGGTGTTTATAATTTCATGTGCATGGATATGAGTGTGCATCACTGTGACGGCATGAGTCTCATGTCCGTTTGTATGTCTGTACCATATACTGCATGTGGCAGTCATTCATGCATTTGATTACTTCGAATTTCATTCTTGCAAATTCCCCACAAATAGGACAACTAACAGAAAGAGCTCAGTGATCCAAGTATCTCAGCTCCATCCTTAATTCATTAATTTGCTGTTTGCCTACAGTCAGTCACCCAGAATAATCCAGCTGGAAAGTCCAGTGAGCTTTTCCACCACCAAGCAGAAATGGGATTGTGGATGACTGATCACAAAGCTTACATCCACAAAATCCCACACTGTGTTGATACGTCCACATGTAGGCACACGCACATATATACACAACTTGATCTACTCCCTCCTCAACAGCACTTAAAACCTACTCGCAGTGAACCAATGCAGTTCTAATATGAATTATCTTATGTGAAAGTATGTCAAGCTGTGATAAAAAAAACATAAACCACGCCATGTTTTTGATTACGTTGCATATTACACGCTGTATTTCTCACACAATTAAGCACAAGCAGAGGCTCAGTTATTTTCTAATTCAAGTTTCTGTAAAGTGTATCCAAAGGTGAAGCAACACAATCCCAGTGCCATGTGGCTGAAAAGTTTTCTGAGATGTTTTGTCACCACCTAAAATTAATTCAGGATGGTTGTGCTGCAGAAAACAAAAGATACTCAGACATCAATGCTCTGTGGTGAATCATTGATCTCAGAGCATAACATTTGCACAAGCACACCGAGCTCCCTGAAGACACACATTTAGCAGGGATACATTTACTCTCTGCTCACAGACAAACCATGTCAGGCATGTCATCCCTACACAGCAACAACAAGGAGAACGAAGAGTTTCATCAACTTTGCTAAATTTTCTGAAAGTCTCTGCAACATTTAATGAGATCGTTTCTGCTCCAGCTTTGATTTCGTGGCTCGTGAGGTAATGTCCAGCCACAGCAGAATTGGTAATTTGGTCCAATCTCGTATGGGTCATATGTTCAAGTGGCGCTTTTAATCAGACCAAGTCTCAGTGGTTGGGACAAAGCCATGCATAGCCATCTGTGTGACTGGAAAGGTAAATTGCAGAGAGTATTTTTCAGGTAGAGGGACCATATGGACCCAAAAAAATCCTGGGTGTATCCTCCAGGTGCTGAATTAATTCACTTCCTCATGAAACATACAGTATGGCAAAACCAATGTTTAAATGCTGCCTTTCAGTCTTCTACTTGTGCATTACAGAATACTTTTGGAGTGGTACATCTACCTAGATCAGGGGTCTGCAACCCTGGTCCTAGAGAGCCGCAATCCTGCATGTTTTAGATGTTTCCTTCAACACACCTGATTCAAATGACCAGGATTGTTATCAGGCTTCTGCAGAGCTTGATGATGAGCTGGTCATTTCAATCCGTTGTGTTGGAAGAGGGACACATCTAAAACAGCGGTCCCCAACCTTCTTTGCACCATGGACCGGTTTAATGTCGGCATTATTTTCACGGACTGGCCTTCAAGATGTGGCAGATAAATACAGCGAAAATAATATAACACGACCGGCATAAAAAGTTGTCCTCTTACCCTTTGCAAAGAAGCTCTAGAAAGACGTTTGTATTTTATTCATTTTTGCTAGTTCGCTGGCTTATTTTTTGGCTAACGTATCTGACGTTATCCGTAATAGGTGATACGTTTTATCACGTGACCGAGACTAGCGTAATGACATGTCAAGAGGCAAAGGCAAAAGTTAAGCTGAAGAGAATCCTGTCGTTCCTTTCAAAATAAAACGTCTTTTAGACTTTAATAATCAATACAACGGAAGTTATTTTTTACTTTTACTCTTTCTATGCGGCCTGGTACCAACTGCCCCACGGACAGTCCACCGATGCAGGATTGCAGCTCTCTAGGACCAGGGTTGCAGACCCCTGATCTAGATGAATGTGACAATGGATCCTCCATAATGCTAAGAACCTCTGCAAATAAATCCTGCAACCATCACAAACAAGCCCCTGAGTGAAATCATGTCATTATAATAAAATTTTAGTTAAAGATTAGTCATTCCAGCTGTCTTTTGTAGTAGCAGTCGGTGTAAAAGCTGAGTTTAACCTTAAAAATTCAGCACACAATATATAAAAAAAAGCCCTTTTACAAATTAGTCAAAGCACAACACAACCTCACACAACCTTTCATTAAGCTAACAGCTCACTAAATATATTTGCATGTTTAATTACCTTTTAACGTCTATGGTTGCTTGATTCCAAACTTTGTGTGGTAATGGCAAGCAGAGACTCTTTCCTTTGTCAGGAGTTGCTCCCAATCCTCCGCATTTTAAATGGCGTCCCCCCTCCCGAATCGTGATAATTGATGTATTTCCCATAAAGGAGTGGTAATTAAGATAATGAGATTTTCAGAAGCAAGTGTAGCATGCCAAAATGAGGGGGAGCATGTTTCGTGACTGCTTCACTTTAGCTTTATAAATTTGCCTGTTTTCCTTTTTTTTTTTTTTTTTTTTTTTTTTTTTTTTTCTACCGACGTCTGCCTCCTATCTGCGTTCTCCTTACCACATCTGCTTCCCCTCTCGTGTCCACACACAGCTTGTCCTCATTTGTTTGCCCAGTGCATAATTAGCTATAGGATCACCCATTGTGTAATTATGTATAGCAGTTTGATATGTAATTAAAATTGTATCAGTATCCAATGTAATTTGTGCTGTGTGATTACCTATTAACAGTGCAAACAGTTGTGCCTAAAAGCCCGTGACCACCCCTCTCATAGAAGTCACTGTGCTTCACTGTCAGTATTTACATATGCGCAGGTGCTACAGCTGAAGGGGGGAAATAAAAACAACTATATTCAAATGTATTCATAATCCACATTAACATTTCGGTGTGTGTGGCCTCATATGAACACGTCTACCTGGCAGCTGTGGGGCTTTGTTAACTATTAACACTTTACAAGACTTTGCTTGAGAAGAGACTTTACTCTGCTGAATTACTTAGCACAGCAACAACACATAGCTTGTTCCTCCCAAATATGGACGCCAAAACAGAGGAGGGCTTTCAAACAGCTTGTTAGAGCGCTCCTATAATAAGGCTAAAGAAGAGGGCATCTAAGGACACTCCGAGGAAACATCTTAATGAAGGCACGGGGCTACAAACTGGCTTGAATAAGCAGCCCTCACGTACTCACCACTAAATAATTAGACATGCCTAAAAAGTCTTACAGCTGGGAGTTACCTTCGTTGTATTCAGTAAAGGATTTTTTAGAAAGCACAGAATGAGTTTTTGCCTCATTAGTGTGTCGGACTGGATGAAATACAAGTGCTTGTTTTGTCCCTGCACCTCTGAGTACAGGACTATATTGCATTATGGTCACTTGTGATGCCCTGTTTAGATAACTTTCTGTATTTCCTCAAATAAAATGTGGTAAGAGGAGTGTGTCTAATAATGGTCATTCGAACCAATAATGGGCGGAGATGGTAAGAGTTCACTGAAATGAAGGGTGTTTGTCCACTAAAACACTTGTAGTGGGCTTTTATTTTGAAAGTGTTGAACAGCATAACGCAATCACTTGAATGTTTCGATCTGCTTCCCTCCTCATCCTGTGTGAAGTGTCAGAGTGAGGCGTCGCACTGAAATATGATGAATTCAACTACCGTATTTTCCGGACTATAAGCCGCTACTTTTTTCTGACGCTTTGAACCCTGTGACCTAAACACCGGTGTGGCTCAGTATCGGCGGCACGAAGCTCGTTAGCTTTTTACAAGCTAGCAGGCTCCGTGCCGCCGATACATTTAGCGTCATCACATCAGACCCGGTCAGAGTGGACCACATGAAACTGTTCGAATAAATTCAATAGCGGCTTATAGACAGGTGCGCTCAATAGTCTGGAAAATACGGTAATCAAATGAAGAATTGGAAATAAAGGCCTGTCTGTAACACAAGCTGGCCTCAAATATCAGCTGCCTGCCTTCTGCAGTTTAGGCCAATGATGCCCCTCACCATGATTTACGGTAGTTATCCTATTCATAGTTTCCTCGTCTGCATGTGCTGACTGATCTAAGAGGACATGCATGTGCTTCTGACTGTATTACAATACAGCATGAGGTATGTGTTGGTTTGCTATAGATGCGTTGAATGCAAAGCAGCTTTCTGTAGCAAGAGAAACATGGGGCTGCAGCAAACAAACATGGAAAACCACATGGTATAGGTTTTAGAGGAGATGTGTATAATACTTTTTAGTTATTTATGACTTTCCTGTTGTTTCCTCTCATTGTAAAGCTGATGTTTCCAGCTCACTTGCAGTGTGTAGAGTCTGCACAGTCACTTTCATACACGCATTAGTTAGTTTTACATCACATGACACCGACATGATCCCTGTAGAGCAGCCGTCTACCAACCGAAAGGGCCAGTGGTTCGATTCCCACTCCTCCCAGTCATTGTCAGTGTCCTTGGGCAAGACACTTTTCCCACCTTGCCCTGTATGAATATTGAATGAAAGGTTTGGTGGCGGTCGGAGGAGGTGCAGCCACACCTCCATCAATCTGCTAGCTTAGCTTACCGCCACTGGAATGAATGGGTGTGAATGAATGATGGTTTTTGTGAGTGCTGTGAGTCCACTATATAAATCCAAACCATTACAATGTTTACATGTCTTTGACTTAAGGCCACAACTGATGGTCACTGTAAAAATGGCCAACATGATGACTCATGGAAATTTTGGGCACACCAGCACCTCTAAGGCTGGGAGCATTTAATTCAACTAACACCAAAAAATACATCCTCACATCATCCATACGCCAAAGTAACCTTCACTATAGAGAAAGATTCTTCATTATGAGATTGCCAAGAAGTGATTTTGCACTATGAACTTTCCCCGTTCGCAGTAAGGGGTTTCAAACTGCATCTGTGCTGGGATTTGAACACGTCTGACTACGAAAGTGTGAGTGAATTGCTGAAAAGAAAACAAATGCTCCGCACAGATGCAGAGCATGTTTTTGTCTTTCTAAGTGGAAGATCAAGTACCTCCCGATCCAGATATCTAACGTGCAGACACATCCCATCCTGTTACTCTTTAGTCATGTACATACAAAACCGTCTTTCTGTTCTGTTAACCCCTTTAATCCTAAAGAGCACAGCCTTTTAGCAGGGAACACACAAATGCTTTTAACAACAATAAAACTGCTGCATGTTCTGGGATTCCCAGAGGAGGGACTCGAGCAGCAGGTCTGACATCCACCGTATGGATGATTAGCATCATTAGAGCATCAGCTGCTCCCTCGCTCACACACACACACACACATGCACACTTCACGATGGCTCTTCAAATACCTCATGCAGATTAAATGCTGGTGTGTTCTTGGCAAAGAAGTGATTCATTTAGGATGAGAAGTAGGTCAGATGAATGGAAGTGAAGCTCTATGGATAATATAGAGGCACAAAGATGCAACAGATGAGCTGGGAGACTTAGAAGACTGAGGACAGATAGAAAGGGAATTTATTCACTTTAAAGGGTGTAACATAGAGTAGATCGCTTCAGTGTGCTATTTGCTTAAACAAATCTCTGTAAAGCACAGGAGGACTTGCTCAAAATAGCTCAGTCAAACATATTCTTCTTCAAAGACAGTTTACCTGTGTTGCTGCTTTCTCTTGCATCAGATTTAAATTGTGTCTTTTTCTGTCTCCCCCCCCCGTCCAGCTCCTTTGACCGACAAGCCGCCAAAGATCCTGTTTCCCTCGGAGAACAAGATTAGCAACATGGAACTTCAGCTAGGTAAGATCTTCCTGGGATTTCCTCCAGCTGCGCTCGGTACTATCTGTGTCATTTCCAAATGACGGGAAATAGATTTACAAATCCTCTCAAGCACACCTCTCAGCCCTGAATACAGATTGATGATGGCGCTTTTACTTAGCTGGGGGAACTGCAAAAGAAACAAAAAACAAACGTAATAGTGGTTTCTATAAATGCAAATGGCTGGGTGCTAATGTCCCTAAGGCTGTTTTGTCAACAATGGAGAGCCCATATGGTGCCAGGGTTCCATACGCTGGCTCGCCACATGGAGGGGCGGCCGTTTTCTGTCGCCGTTGTTTGTCTTTTTTGACGTGGGGTCACAACGGGCCTACCATGTGTGCATACGTGCGTGAGGGAGTATACGAGTGTGGTTTGTTTGTTTTTTGTTTTTTTTTTTCGTGACAGCATATTGCTTGATTTCTGGGCACAGTCCGCCGTCCACATGGCGCTCGCCGCTCTATGAATGGCTAATGTGTCTGTCATGGTGAAGCCGATCGGACCAGACTGAGAGGTTTGTAAAGCAGGGAAGGACTGGAAGAGTGTGTGACAGGAAGGAAAGGGGCAGCGACAAAGACAAAGAAGGCGCAATGATTCACTGAGTGGTTGCCTTTTGTCTGCTATCTGATGCTACTGGAATGCAGGTAGTTCATTTAAAATGCCTCCACGGTTGGCTGATCAAGAGTGAAAAATTGCTGTTGTTGATAAACTGACAGGCACAGCCTCACATGTCAGCCTACTCACACCCATGCATGAACAGGGTGCACAATGTGGGCCCTTCAGCTATTTGTGTCATTTGTCTCTCTCTTGATTCCTCTGAGATTTTCAGGAAAGGGTTGGCTTCTCCCTCCGAACTGTCACGCAATTATTTGAAGCCTCACTGTCGCTTCTTTCTCGTGTGAGTAAAGTGAGTCGTGAAGTGTAGAGATGACTACGATTTTAATTTGAAATGTGCCAATTTGCCGATTTAATTGATCTCGGCTTTCTGCATCAGGGTAACCGGGTAATAACTGAAGGGTTTTATTTACAAAGGTCTGTGTACAAAAGGAACAATCATGCATTGAATGGAGAATGAATAGATGGATGAGCTTTTGAATAGCAAATAAACTTTTATGCTCGATGGCGGTGAAGGTGAGTTAATGATTAGGATACTAATGAAATGGAAAGAAGCTAATTTCTCTCTTGGGATTAAAGTTCAGGACTAAGTTGACATCGCTGAAGTTGGGTTGATGTTGGTACTCCAGTGTGGATGGAGTCCTTATAGCTGATGTCAACTCCAAGTCTGAGTCTAACTTCACTGAACTGGAGGATTACACACACGTGAGCCAAACTGGAGCATAAGAAACTTTTACAAGAAAATCTTGAACAATTCAAAAAGTTGCGAGAAAAAGAAACGACCTGGAGGAGGAAAAAAAAACAACACTGGAAGACGCGACAAAAAACTAACAAGCTGAGCCAGACAAGAAGTTGAAAGAGGTGTCTGCCTGATGCAGAGTCAGCCCGTTTATCACTTCTGAGCTTTTGGGTTTGCACTCAAGGACTGTCTGGCTATTTACAAGAGTTTGAAGACCCTCTCAGTTTCGGAAAAGACTGCGAGCGCACTGCAGGGGAATAAACACAAATCCTGATCTAAAGGACATTATTCAGTCCAATCATTAGTTAACATCATGACATAATTTCTGATACTAATTCTAAATGAACAGGATGTGTACACTATGATTTACAAATACATTAAGAATAGTGCTGATTGTGATGACAGCAACAACTCTCTGACCAGTAGATTATAGATGGTGAATGTCAATTATAAAAGAAAATTTATAATTCAGTGAATCTACCGTATTTTCTGGACTATTGAACACACCTGTCTATACGCCGCTATTGAATTTATTCAGTTTCATGTGGTCCACTCTGACCGGGTCTGATGTGACGAGGCTAAATGTATCGGTGGTACGGAGCTTGCTAGCTTGTAAAAAGCTAACGAGCTTCGTGCCGCTGATACATGAGCCACACCGGTGTTTAAGCAGCAGGGTTCAAAGTGTCGGAAAAAAGTAGCGGCTTATAGTCCGGAAAATACGGTATATGTTATTAACAAACCATTATTAGATTTGCACACTATTTACAGCTCATATTGACTAATATCAGAGGTGAAGCAAGTGTGAAGTCACTGCAGGAAAATGTTTTTAAAATGATTTTATTCTGGCGTTTGTTACCTGAGGACAGAAAAGAGAACAAAGATCATTATATGTTTAATTCTGGTCATTTCTTTGTTCTGATATAAAGTCTATTTCATTTCCTTCAAAGAAACCTCCTGAATTAGATATCAGCCCAAACTCCGAGGAGATATGAGACCCACAGGTCATTAAATTGTTCCATCTCTTGCTGTTAATCTTTTGTCAAAACAGAGGCCCTCTTCCTGGGTTTATAGTGCTGCTCTGACACCTTTATAGTAGAGAGGTGGAAAAAGCACTTTTTGGAAGGAAACCCAGGAAGCCTCTCACCACCATGGTTTCTGCAGAAATTAATTTTTTTTCCCATAGATTTCAAAAGCCCTTTACGTCGTCCTAATGAAATTAAATCAGGACGTGTCATGGGGAGGTCTTCTGGGTGTAATTGAGTCAGATTCCCGCTACAGGAGTGTCAGCTGCTGTGTGTGCATGTTAAAAGGCTGGTGGGAAACTTGTAAGAGATAGTTTTAAAAGGAGGATGGTGGAAATCAGCGTAGCACAGATTGAAATGGCTCAAGCTTCAAAATCACAGGATATCATATTTTGCATGGTTCATTTGGATGGAGCACATCTAAAGTTGGTGGGACCCACTCCCGCTATGAGTCCATAAACACACACACCCTTGCGCACACACAAACAAGCAGCAAGCTGACTTACTGTCCTTACAGTGTTGCAGAAATCCTGCTACTAGGAGAAGTGGTTTCATACAATAAGATGTAATATGAATGTTAAACTCACCACTGCTTCTTAATTGCTGCCAAAGAACAACCTCCTTTGGTCATTAAACTGAGTGAAGTCTCTGGTAATCTCCATATCTCTCTATTTTGGAAAATATTATTTAACCCTCCAACACTGAGCATCCATACAGAGTGACTAGCATAAACCAGTTTACCGTAATTCCTCGGCCATTTGCGCTAGCGACGTGATTCCAGCTGATTCTGAAAGCCGACAAGTGGAGCATTTCGTATATATTACATATATTACGGCAGTAGTGCAGGGGAATGGAGTCATGCCTTGATGTGCAGGGTTCCATATATATTACATACATTATGGCAGTAGTGCAGGGGAATGGAGCCATGCCTTGATGTGCAGCGTTCCGTACATATTACCTACGTTACGGTAATGTACGGAAGCTCCCCTGTCGGCTTTCAGAATCAGCTGGAATCAAGTGGCTGAGGAATTACAGTGATTTGATTGACACGTGTCACTTCCTGTCAGCAGCTAAATGTTCGGGGTAAAAGGGTTAATGCTTTCTGATAGGTTTGCGATTTATTTACCTGGTGTTTTTTCCCAGGTTAATCTTTTACTTTCCTTACTTTTTACTTTCTTGGTCCACTTGTGGTCTTGCCCGGGCCCTACAGGTTCTGCGGTCCATGCTCATTCCCTAGTTTAAAATGCAGTGTCGTGTTATAGATTTAATACACCGATGCATCTACATATGTAACACCAGAGGAGCTGCCATGTAATAGCATGGTTCTCAAGGGTTGCGCACTGTCATCGACCAAAAAAAAAAAAAAGTCAGCAAAGTGGGAAAGACAGAGTAAAAAAAAAAGTATGTGTGATGTCGTGCAGTGAGCCCCGACTGACTCCCAGCAGCACAGAGACACAGAGGTAAATATTTTACAGTCGGGCTCCATTTTGTGTGCAGAAAAGTTGTCTCTCCCACCAGACGAGAGTTTCTCTTTTATTTAGCTTTATTTATTTATTCTCTTCTTCCTTAATATTTGTTGAGCCATGCCCTAAGCAGCTTTATGGAGCAATGTGGCAGATTTATGGCGGCCAGAACGTGCACAGAAAGAGGCCGGTCCCTTATGGCGAGTGAGAAATAGAGAGAGGGAGGAAAAAAAGAGACGGGATCCGGTGGAGGCCGGTGGATGGGCAGTAAAATCAGAGCCGTAAGCAGAGAGATAAATCTGCAACACTGCCGGGAAACACAGACCCACTTTATCTCCTCTGCTGTTGCAACCGGTGCAGGTCTCAGACAGCCTCCATCACAGCAAGCTTTACTCAACATGCACACACAAAGGCGGACAGGAATAAAAACACATAAAGTCTTAGAGGAGACGCGCTGCAGAGATGCAGGGGAATGTCAAAGAGGATGATGCAGAGATTAGAGCAGAAATTCTGCATGAAAACCAGGGAAATCGAAAGAGGAGAGAGGAATCAGAGTGGCCGTGTAGGGGTGTCAGACAGATGAGAGGATTGTTGAGAGGAGCAGACAATGGGGAAATAGACACAGGGCATAAGAGGGAGTTTGTTTGTCTCTGAGGGAGGTTTTGTCACAGTGTCCCTTCGCCTTCTCTCCTCAGGTCTCCTCTCCTTGGATGTTTCTGCTGAAGGGCCAAAATCCCACAGCTACAGATCCTGTCACTCAGGGCCGAACACATTAAACCCCAGCGCCTCCGCAAAATAGCAACAGTGTGTATGTGCGTGCGTGCCGCTCTGATCACAGATCTCAGCTCCTCGGGGATGTGGTTTTTTTCTGCAAGTGCTGAAAGCCAGGCCCGTGTTGCGTCACAAATATTACTTTTGGACAACTTGACATTTTCGATGGAGTTTCTAAAGGAGACAAAATCAAGGCTGTGTAGGATGGGTGGATTTTGTCAGTAGCTATCCAGTTGTCCTGTTTGCCAGATTTACTGCTGTCCCCCAGTGGTGAGTCGGTGAAGTCCACCTCCGACTCGTGCAGAATAAGAGGATGATTCATATTGGGCTTGAATGTGTCTTTGTGCAGAGGTTGGTGAGAGGGAGCTGCGCAAAAATACACTCACTTACTGTATGTGACATATCGCACAAAGCCACACATTTAAAACAGCGACGTGCACGCTCGCACGCCGGCTTTGGTGTTGATTCCCTCGGGATGATTTGTCATGGATTCACTGGTCCCGGAGGGCGGGGTTGAGGGATTCAGTTCACGCTTACGCAGCACTCCACTTTGAGCATCTCTCTCTGTCTCGCTAGCTCTCCCTCTTCATCACACACACAAATAGTCACTGCACTGCTTGGGGTGGATAGGTCACACACACGC
Organism: Pseudochromis fuscus; assembly: GCA_900323345.1. NCBI lineage: Eukaryota > Metazoa > Chordata > Actinopteri > Pseudochromidae > Pseudochromis > Pseudochromis fuscus. The sequence goes on along the minus strand of OOFC01027587.1, from coordinate 21,884 downwards.
TTGCAGCGTAGTCCTCGGCAACCGTGGGATAATTGTAACTGATAGAGGATTTTACTGTCCCCCAAAGCCAGCAGATGGGTGCACTCTTGTGGAAAGGAATTAGAATCCATTATTTCAGAGAGCAGGACCCTACAGTAGAGGATGGGCGGCAGGAGGAAGATGACTCTTATAGTCACTTCACTCACATGCACAAGTGCACTTGTACACACATGTTCTCAAACTGTAAGTGTTGGTTGGACGTATAAGAGACTACCACTCAAAGATGCTGACGTTCCCAATTTAGCAAACTCCAGTCTTTAAAGTGTTGATCTTCTTCCTCTGGACCAAACAGCAGACTAGCCCTCAGGTGTGAGCGTGTTGACTTTTTGGACAGCTATCAAGTCAAGTGGTAGAAAGCTTGGCTTGTGCTGTTTTACTGGTTATTATTTCAGCCACAACAGCTCAAAAAAGCCACTTTTCATTCCCTGAATTTCAAAATAAAAGTTCCAGAGACTCACAGTCTCCAATATTCCTGTTTGTAGTTTAAGCTTACAACTGAAAACAGGGGTCAGGTGAGGACGCTAATGACATTTTGATTTTAACTAATTTATCTAATCTTTTGTGACATATTTTTGAGTTTTGTTTGGTTTCTAGAAATCATTGCATGTCCATCTATTGGTGTCCCACAAGCTCCCAATCTCTTCATAGAGAATTACCGTATTTTCCGGACTATTCTCTTTATAAGCCACTATTGAATTTATTCGAACAGTTTCATGTGGTCCACTCTGACCGGGTCTGATGTGACGAGGCTAAATGTATCGACGGCACGGAGCTGGCTAGCTTGTAAAAAGCCAACGAGCTTCGTGCCGCCAATACATGAGCCACACCGGTGTTTAAGTTGAAAGCGTCGGAAAAAAGTAGCGGCTTATAGTCCAGAATATACGGTAATATTATTCCATGTCTCCATAAATGCACATTAGTGACTGTTTTTCATCAGATTTAAAGAATTACTTAGCTTGGTTTGCTCTGTCCTTGCTGTTGTAAGTTTATTTATACATCTACTGGTTTGATGGGTAATACTTACGTGACACTGATGCACTGATATTGTTATGTAACCATGAAAGAGTGAGGAGCATTAGGTAAAAAAGGTGATATGTTTGGATTTTTCATCATTTCTCTTCTATATAGATCTTCACAGTTTCTGACTGGTTCATTTTACCTGGAGATTCACAGGCGAAAAACACACCATGTAAACTTATTATACAGCGTCTCAGTCTTCCTCCTCCCTCATGCCCTAACCCTCTTATCCATGTTTTTTCCTCTCCCTTTCTTCATCCTTTCCCCCTCTCCTCACCCGATGACCTTGGCGTCCTTGGAGGTTTGTACGTCCACAACAGTGAGGACGTTTTTACGTTTGAACACCTATAGCTGTGACAACAGACATGCTGCCTTTCAATGAAGACGGGTGAAATTGAAATTGACATCGCTCCAGAGAGTTACTAAAGGTCAATGCAGAGTCACTTCATTAAATGACTCTCTGTCTCGTCCCCCCGCCCACCTAAACACCGACTTCTTCGACAGTTTCTCCTCTCTCACTTCACTTCCTGTCATATTTTCTTCTCTCGGCTCAGACATGCATTAAATGGTCTGTAAAAGCACTGTCATAATTGTGCACTCGCATGTTTGAGTTGCTCATGCAAACACATCTCTGAGGAGGTAGGGAGATCTTTCATTTGAATAAATAAACATGTAAAAAAAAGGCTTTAAGATCATATCTCAGTGAAAATATAAAAGTGTTTGCATCAGTTAATCTATTATTATAAAAAAATCGTAATAATATTTTGTGTATTTAACTAAATTAACTAATTACTGTGTGTATTCAGAGGCAGAAAAACAAATGCGTAATTAAAGTACTTTAGAAATGTTGCTTTTCATCTCGATGTAGAAGCAGAAGAAGATTTATATCTTCGTGAGCGAGGAGCCACAAAGCACTTTGTCAGTCGGCTGTCTGTTTAGTTAGGTTAATTTTTTGTGATAAATGACATATTTATATTCTAACACAGAGGAAAAAATTACACACGGAGAGCCTTTAAAGGTCATTCTGCAAATATGTCATTGTACTTGTGTTGCAGTCCCACAGTGACCCAGCGTTAAGTAACCCATGGTGACCGGTATGGTAACTAGTGTGTCAGCGAAACAAAGCGAAATGTTTAACTGTGTGAACGGTCGTCATTAATCACCGAGTCTGGGGCTGAGAGCAGGAGACTGCAGCATGATAAATGAACTAACAGCGCCTCTACACATGCCTAACAGGATAGAGAGAGCGAGGAAGGCAGGGAAATGAGACAATATACAAAAGCAGACACAGAAGCGGCGCCACATGGCACGCAATAATCAAACACAACTCCCCACTGTGCATCATATGCAGGGGTTTGTTTACTGTTGCTTTAAAATTACTCACTCCAGCCAGTGAGGCCATGAGTAGATACAAGGAAGGTGTGAACCCAGTCTTCATTCAAACCAGGTTGGTATTTATTTATTTATTTTTCCTCTGAGGTACCAAGGTGACATTAGACAGTAAGGACTGTCTTTGAGCAGCTGTAGCTTTACTGATAGTCCAGCACTGTTCGTTATGATGGACTTTATCATCAGCAGTCGATGCAGCGTGTTAAATTGGAGACAGAGGCAGTCAGTGAGGAAAAGATGTCTGACCGGCTGGAATCAGTGAATCAGGGATGTCACCCATTTAGTGAGGTTTTTTTTTTTAGTTTTAGACTTTAGGCTTTCAGACTTCTCTTTTTCTGATGGCAGATCAGCACAACAGTCGAAAGCAAAACAGAAATTTATACTAACTGTGTTTTATTGGTTGTATTGTCATGGTGAGGAGGCGGGTCTGACCCTTGAACCCGATGACACTGGCCAATACGGTATGAGAGTCAAGTTCAGGGCTGATCTCGCTTTATTTTTTGCAGATGGACCACCTGATCAGTAACTGTCATGATTCCATGTATTTTAGTTGGTTTTAATTATGGTTATGATTTCTTGTATTTAGTTTTGTATTTACTCTTGTTTGTTTTTCTGGTCTCTATGGCTGTTTTGGTCTTTGTCTGTCTTATCATCATTGTGTGTATTTTCAGTTGTCGTGTCATTTCCTGTTTTATTTTGTAGTCCTGATGTATACGTCCAAGCCTTCCTTCCTTCCCAGCCTTGTCTCACACCTGTCATGATTTGTCTCGTCACACCTGTTCCCTGATTGTACATCCCACCTGTGTGCCATCGTGCCTCGTTACCCATTGTATTTAACCTCATGTGTCTCACTGTCCTCTGTCAGTTGTAGTTAGTTAGTAGTTCTGTAGTTAGTTTCCTAGTGTTTTTCCTGCCATGACTATGCAGTGCTTTCAGTTGTTTTTTATTTTTTAAAGATATTATTTTACTTGGAGTTCAGCACTTGTGTCCTGCTTCCCTTGACAGAAACAAGAATTGACTTTAGCTAATGACATCAGAATGACTCATAAAAAATGTATTGACTGAACATTTCATGATAGAAAATGTTCATTTTTGAAGAGTTTTTTGGAGCTAGCACCTAGTGGTCATTGAGAGTACTGCACTTTTTTTTTGTATTTCTGCATTGGCCTAAATTTTGTGTCCCTTTCGTCCTCTTCTACATACAGTCGATAGCACTACCATGAGGACACCATATACATGATTGGAGCAGAGTGTTGTGGGAATAACTGCAGTTGGGGACAAATACATGAGATGAATAAATACAGTATTTAACAAAACACTAATGGCCTGTTGGGTGTTTTGGTGAATATAGTCATGTTACCTCCTGTTGTTTTTTTGGGTGCCAATCCCAACCAAACAGTAATTTATATTATATGCCATAGTATTATAACTAATGCTATGGGAATTCTGTACATTAGTTCTAAATGTTTTTCCTTGTGTGCACAAAAAACAGTTTTATTGCACTATCACCGTCAAAATAATGTAAATATCTGTACTGCATTATGGTGTTTACTGGAATACAAACATGACCCTACTGTTGTCCATCTGTTATAAGCTACTTAAAATATATATGAAGTGCAGTATGAGCAGCAGTAAGACTGTTTCTGTGAGATTTTTTTCGAGTAGAAAACACAAAACATTTCCTGTCACACACATGCAGCTTGTGTAAACTTGTTGGTTGTTAGGTGATAGTCTGCTGCGCTCTTTCTGCTGCCGGGCTGCGACTTAGAGGATGTAAGTCGATGCGAGTTGACGGATCAGTCGGGGCTTTTTTTGTGTGTGTGTGTGTAGGTTTGGTGTGTCAGGTCCGTAAGGTCCCCTCCTCAACAAGGGGAACAGATCTGCTTCATCTCTGTCTGGCCTCATCTGCCTCTGATGCTCAAGCTCACTGACAGGTAATCAAAGAAAAGCAGCATCGCACTCATCCCTGCATCACTCTGTATTTGATAGAACAAGGGCAGACAGGAGAAGAAGGCAGATGTAATGAAACCCATCCTGAAAACCACCCTCTCATCCTTTTCCAGTCCTGTTGGTCAAGGTGACAGGGTCAAAGGATGTCTCTTGAAATACAAATTGCCTTAAAAAATCTGAATAACTGACCCAATAAGCAGAAGTGGATAGAGAAAAGATGGTGGAGGGATGAAGAAGTGAGAAAATAATGACAAGGATGGGGAGAGATAGGAGGAGGGAGGGGCTTGGAGGAGGAGGAGGAGGAGGAAGAGGTGGTGGGGGGGAGCTGGCACTGGAATGACATGCATGAACAGCAAAGCGAGCAGGGGAAAAGACGGCTTTGCCATTCACTTTGAAGCTTGCTCCACTTCTGTCTGTCTTACGTAACAGAAAAATGAAGAAAAACAAGTGCCAAAAAAACTCGGCAGGGTGGAGAGAGGGAGAGAAAATAAAATTTAAAAAAAAGGCAAGACATAACTTCTAAACTTCATGGCTCTGATGTTTCCGGCAAGCGAGTGGCTGTATCTGGACGATGGAGTTAGTCACCAAGCTTTGGTGTTGAGTAGGGGGTAAAAGAGTTAGCAGAAAGGGAGGGAGATCAGTCAGTGGTGTGAAAAGAGACAAGAAAGGAGGGTTGAGAGGAGGCGGTCGGACAGGAAAAGATAAGGCGCGAGAGAAGAGAGAAAACAGAGGAGGAGGGATAAACAGTTGAGAGGAGAGAGTGACCACACCGAGCATTTGAATCCCAGAGAGCTATCTACAGTAACGCTCTTTCTCAGTGTTACATAAGCATATCTCTCCATCCTATTTTGGAGACCAGCTGAGGCCCTTCACATATTCTTCGTTAACCAAAAAAAAAAAGGACCCCTGGCAGGAGGCCACGACTTCAACCAGCGATGAAGAGCACTGTTGCACTTTAGCTAACACCTCTATTACCGTTGCCCTTTTTCTGCTCTACTTTTTGCTTCTTTTTTTTTTTTATGACAATCAATCTTCATGATGTCACCATCGCCCACGGCAGTGAATGTTGCTATGGAGATCAGTAGATCTGCACTGAACTACTGCCTTAGGGAGAGCGTATGCAATCTTACACGAGTGCGTGTGTTTGTGTGCATCTCTCTGTGTCTCCGCGCACGGTTCATCTTTAATTGCCATCTGCAATCTGCATCCTGAACACAGTCAGTAATTCGAAAAGGCCCAGCATGTGGTAAATAGCTGAGACTCATTTACAAGTGTGTTAATGGACTTTTTCTGTCTTTGTCTTCCTTGTTTCCCCCTTTCTCCCTTTTCTCTGCCAATCTTTCTCCATCCCGCCCCTTCGCTCTCTCCCTTTTCCTTCGCAGCACCACATGTAGATGAAAATGTATCGCAGAGCTGAGTAACAGTGTAGAAGTGGCTTGTGCATAATTTGCATAATTTTATGAATAAACACATAGGCGGATAATTATCTTCAATTTTGTCATTACTGTAAACATTGTCAGATTGACTGTGATTGGCTGCTGACTGGATTTTAAAAACGTGGGGGATGCTCAGGGGATCGTATAGCCAGTTTAAATGAACTGAGATTTATCTGATTTGATGTGATTGTTGAGAATAAAAGAAAAATGTGGTAAATATGAAATATAAAGCAGAGGAGGAGAGGTTATTTTAGCCTGCTTTTGTGCTCTTTTCTCTTTGCAGCTTCTTTCCTTCCGGCCCTAACTGCTCTCCTCAACCCCTGAAATGTGTTATTAGTATTAAACAATGGAAGATTGGGCCTCTTAAGTACCAGCTTTACTTTCCTTAATAACTACCCTCCATGATAATAATTACCCCCTTTGTAAGAAAAGGAAAAATCCTTCTTGGGTTACTAGGCAATAAGCGTGCAGCTGGGAGTGTTTTATGGGTTTATGTGTGGGTGCATATTTAGTGTCGCATATATATAGTTGAGCATGTCATTACAGATTACAGACCTCTTCGCTCCATTTTCTGATTTTTTTGTTTCCCACTTTACTCACAGCCTGCATTTGTTTCATGGTGCCAAACAAAAACAATCCATTGACTTTTTTTTATTTCGTTGGAGCTTCAGTTCCTTTTAAGAGAGTAATTTGATTGTGTATGTTTGCGAGTCAAAGTCATTCCTCTTCTTCGTGTAGTTGCTGTAATGCGGTGCCGGTCGATCGCTGATGACATCACCACATGGGCGACAAAGTCCATGTTCAAAGTGTGGTCAAGGCTTAATGAAATAAAGAAAGGTGTCTTTGTCCAGCAGGACCCTGGGATGTCCCTCCACTGTCGCTCAGCGAGGAAACACTGTCTGAGGAACGGGTGAATTTTAGAAAAAGTTTGACCTTGGTCTTTAAACAGTCAATTTATCAGAGAGTTAAGCTGTTTGAACTGTAATGCATTTTTACACAAAATGAGAAGAAGTCGTCTCGTTGCCCGTACAGAGGAGAATGATCACAGCTACAGGTGCATTGAACTGACTTTATATCTCCAAATACCAAACCCAGTCTAAACTTAAGTGCTTTTTTTTAAGTCAAATTAAATAATTCATCTATTTTTTCCATTTAATAAAGAAACTAAAAAAGCAGTGAGAGAACACAAACCTCCACCAAGGCACAACCCAGCTGCACTGATGCTATAGACTGAACACCTCTTGTGCCCTCTTATTAATACATTTGTCATCATCGCCCATCATTTGTTCCTGGGGTAATATCCTAATCCTCAAAAAAAAGAAAGAAAGAAAAAGCAAAGTGAGATCTGTTGAGTCGGTTTTCCGTCATGTTGCCAAACAAACAAATGCACGACAACATCATCACCTCCAAGGTCAGTGACTAGCAACTGACTGAATGCACCTTAACCCTTTAATACCAGTGCCTTCAAATTTCCACCTGGACTTGTGATGCTTATTTTGATTTTAAATCCAAATTTAATATGCAAAATCTGACATTCATGTGCAATTGTGGTGTTTTTGTTAAAAAAAAAAACTGCTGTTCTCGCTTCATCGTTACTGTTATTACACTCTTACAACACTTAGTATATAGTAAATCACCTACTTTGCCGGTCTCTGAGAGGTGCTAGTGAAATTACCGTAATGACACCATATTTACTGTAAAGTGCAACATCTCTGCTGTCAGGAACCATTTTTCTGATTGCGCAAACCGTGACATATTTACGGTAATCCAAAGACACATGTGCAGACCTGTCGCTGATGACACATTCAGACACATTAAGGGGTTAAAGAAATTTAGTAATAACACACTAGGGACTTTATAGTTTTGTTGAATGATCTTAATCACAAAGCCATTAGTGCACATGAAAACTACTGTTAGTGTACAAGGTCTGGTTGATAATGGATCCACTTTATAAGTTACGTTTTGGCTCTAGCAGGTGAAGTAGCAATGCATCCTTTATTTTTGTGCCATTTCCGTGAACCAATAACACAACACTGGCTGTCTTTAAGAAACATTTAATTGGATAATTGGCTCATGTTGAGGCAGTGCTGCTGTCAGTGACTGAAAATATATGCAAGATTGGGAGTATGGATTGCATTTTGATAAAAGACAGCTTTCTCGCTGCCTTGGCTTTCTCCTCTGTGTGCGCTTATCTCAGTTTTATGTTTCAGGCTACAGACTGTGACAATGGGGGCAAGCTCCCTAACTATCACAGAAGCCAGATCTCTCATTTTTCTATTGCCTCTGTTCAACTATATTAGGTAAATCCACCAAATCCACCCTTCATGACAGGTTGTGACTCTATTACAATCACTCTGCAGCGTTACCATCACACAGCCCTGCCAACTGCTCTGGATCTGCCTTGTTTACCATAGTAATATAATGAAGGACATGGCTTTTATCACAGTTTACAGATCATTTACATTCATTTTTACTCATTAGTGTTGCCGTGGAAATCAAGATGCACTTACATCCATCAAGGTTATGTTTTCATCTGCACTGGTTTGTTTGTTGGGGGAATGTTTTAATAAGAGTGTTGCTATGTCACCACAAGAGGGCAACAGTGTTCACATCTCAGTGTCAGTACAGCTGGATTAGGTCTTACCTGGAGGTTTGTGCTCTACTGCCACCTTCAAACTGTACATCTGAAACTACAGTGTCAGGCAGTCATCATTTGACCCGATTATTAAGATAAATAATTTTCACATGCTTGCGAAATATGGTGCATCCATATAACAGGATTTTATTTATGATCCTGAGTAGTCCCTTAACCCACGTGTTGCATTTCATGGCTTTCAATGACATACACTGTTACCATCAAGGTGAGTGTGAGAGGATTTTTTGTTTGCTAGCTTATTCCTTAAATTACCGTATTTTCCGGACTATTGCGCGCACCTGTGTATAAGCTGCTATTGAATTTATTCGAACAGTTTCATGTGGTCCACTCTGACCGGGTCTGATGTGACGAGGCTAAATGTATCGGCGGCACGGAGCTTGCTAGCTTGTAAAAAGCTAACGAGCTTCGTGCCGCCGATACATGAGCCACAGGGTTCAAAGCGTCGGAAAAAAGTAGCGGCTTATAATCCAGAAAATACGGTAAGTGCTAATCTCTAAAGTCAGGACACTGTCTCTTTGACCATTGCTCAACGTTCACTAAAAATGTTACGTTAGCATTTTTAGTGAAATCAAACACTGTTCTCTGTTTGGTGGAAAATGAGTTTGTGTGATGCAGTGGCAACAGTCACTTTGGGTTTATTTCATGACAGTAAGAGTTACCTCCAACCTTAGCGAACCTTGCCTAATCTTCACCTCAAGGCGTTCCTCCAGGCCTGATGATGACCACGAGACATTGTCACACACTTCCCCGGCCTGATATCACTCCTCCTTTATTCTCACCTCATGTTGCTGTCACGGTCTGCCTCAACAGTCAGAGGAGATGTTCTTTAAATTCTTATGAAGCTCTCGCCATCTGTCCAGTGCTGCTTGCTGGCACGGGAAGCTGCTCGTTGGGAGGACTCCCCAGTCGTCTGAGTTTGACTCCCTCACATTTGTCAGGTCACAGCTTATGAGCTTTAATTTGAAATGTTATAGATTCATGCAACAAATGAGCTTGATGAAAGGGTCTTTTTTTCTGTGTAGACATTACCTAACCAGCACGCCGCTTCATGTTACAGAATTGCCACTATATTAATCTCCTTTCTGGCCTGTTCTTACTTAATTTTTCTTTTACTCAGTGGCTTTTCTAATCGCCTTCGCTCCCCTATTAGAGATAACCTGACCTTTTGTGTGTTGGCAGTTTCCTGTGTGACCTTTAAGAGTGAGGCAGACTGAGAACAGATGTGTATCGAGTGGAGCATAATGTGTAGCTAAAGTGGACTCCATCACTGATTCAGCCGGAGTGGGCCATTACAACATTTTGTCCTCAACTGGAAAATGAGAAAATTAGTCACCTTTACGTACGTGCAAGTGTAGCCAAGCTTACAAGGACTCCTCTGACCTCGCCTCTTGTTCTCTTGAGTAGAACAGGCCCACCAGATCACGCCATGTTTCACAAGTAATCTGTCACATTCACTCTTCCGTGTTGTTCCTCCTCATCACTTTTCTTGCCACTCGTTGCTTTTGGACTCTGTTTTCCCTCTCATCACCCTTTCAATTTATCTCTTTTGTGATTCGTAGGGGAGATATGTAAAGTTTGCCTCTCTTCCACTGAAAACAAGGTGGTGAATGTGTAATCACTGTAAACAATTTCATTTTAAAACTTCATCTCGAGGCAAATGTACTTTATTTGTAGCGCTGGACTTGTTTACCTCCGTGTTTAGTGACTTTTCCTTTGAGTATTTAAAATAAATTGTTTCTATCCCCTCTATACACTTTACTCAGAGGGTATTTGATGATTATATTGAAAGTAATTTAAGAGTGAGGATATCTTTAATATGCTAAGCCTGGTTTTACGATTGCAGTTAATGTTGAGCAGCTGGCTGGGAAAAAAAGCTCTGAAAACTACAGGTTTTTACAGTGTGCACGGGCACTGCATCAGTCCTGTGCAATCTAATGGCGTCTTTCCCTCAATCGCTTTCCCTGTTTCTTTGTGTGTGGCTGTTGAGGCATGCACTCATGTTATTTCCAACAAAGCAGCAGTATTCCCTTTTGGCTTTAACTCTGTTTGTGAAACAAATAACTATTCCATTACCCAGATTCCCCCATGCTCTGCAGGTAGCTTGGCTTTTCACCTGTGTGAATTAACATCATGCACATGCACCGGTGAACGCAGGACAGATACATGCACACATACATGCAAGCAGACGCACAATGCCATGCCTGGATACTCACATTAAAAAGTAGTCGTGGATGTTAAAAGATAGTTTAAATTGGCTCTTAAACTGCTGTAATGTTGGAACAGAGGCAATCATCCACACACACACACATACAAAAATGTGGCAATGAATACACAAAGGGACAAAAAAAAAAAGTATTTCCCAGCTGGGTGCCACAACATATAATTTCCATTATGATTGTTTCAGTTTCTCCAGAGTGATGTGGCTGTCTTGGTGGGAGTGATAGTGCAGTGCAGTGGAAAAGTACCGAATGGTAATGATATCCTACAAGAGAAGTTCCAGTTGTGCAGCGATAATCATTTCTACAGGATTAAGTCCTGACCCACATCAGCCCAGCATATTAGCATTCAGAGAGAGTACTGCGGCAAGATCCCATACACACTAAATGCCTGCAGTTCATAGGATGGGAAAGGGGGAGAAAAATTCAGAGTGGCAGAGAGTGCGTGGAGAGAGAGAGAGTCAGCTTTTAGCATGTGTCAAGGCTCCCATGTTTGTTGTATGTGTGTTTCCTGGCATGTTTTTTTCAGATGAGCTCTCCTGCCAGCCTGTGTTTGAAGCCACAGACTCATTTGCATCTTAATTTCTGCATTGAGAGAGCGGTATCTGTGAAATTTCCTGTACCACAGTGACATTGGATGGCTGATATTGAAGTTCAGATGAAATTTATTTAAATTTTATAGATTTTTTTTTTTTCTGTTCAATGCCATTGGCATTTTAGATGCAGATGGCCTTGCAGCCAGTTTAGAGACCAAATAGTTTTTCATTACCCAGAGCAAGATCAATCAAAGAATCACAAAATACAAACAAACATGCAGAGGTTTTATGTTCTTTTTATTGCACATCAGAAGAGCCTCGAACCAGTTTTATCTAACCGAGATCCCCCTTCATGGCACTTTTCACCTGTTTCTATTTTCTGTGATGGTGCACCCTTTGATCTATGATATACTCGCAGGTTTCTAACACTACAACGCCTCCAGCTGTCATTCGTCTGATACAAGATTTGATAATGTAACATCTTCTAGTAATTATAAAGTTGAGCAAACAGCTTTTTAGTGGGCTTCTGTCTTGAATCTTTCACTCAGATTTACATTTGTTGTGGGTGTGAGCGAGCAGCAGATGGTTTGTTGGAAATAATGACAACACTAAACCACTGGCCCACTCAAAACTATTAAAGGAAAATTATATTCTTTTCATCCAAAGTTTAATAGTTGCTTTTTTTAATTCTCTGTCATTCCTGTTGGTTATTATAACTAAATCTTCTGCTAAAGTTTTGGAGATTAACTTCTCAACAGCATCCACTTGGGTAATCAACACGAGGTTAAATTCTATCCTTTTGAAGAAGATATGAAATAGACCATCGGCAGTGCTTTAAATTGTGCACTGGCTTTATTTCTTGCACATACTCACCTCCTTCTGAACCATCATAAATATGCATCATATTTCCACCAAAATATCTGGGAAACATCACATTTTATTAGGGCTGCCGCTGACGAATATTTTAGTAATCGAATAATTGGATAAGAAATGCTTGTTAAAGTGCAATCATAATTAGCGCTACCAAACGATAAAAATTAGCATGAGGGTGGTTTGTCGCAAGCTGGGCGACGGGCTAGCTTTAGTGCTAGCAGAATCCCCGACTATCGTATGCTTCCCGTTAATGTGGTATTTTTAACTCTTAGTGCTTCAGTGAAAACTCCTTCCTGCAGAGTGAGTTTAATACTTTGTGTCGGTCGACTGTCCATCCGTTTTTTTCGTACTCACATTTCCAATCAACAGGGGCAACATACTATTTAATATTTTAAAAAAAAACCGTACAAACCAAAAAGCCGTACTGTTTCGCGTCTTCCCTTGTTATTGGTTGGTTCTGCTGCCTGTTACTGTCGTGCTTCCTCTTCTTCTTCTTCCTGTCTGTTTCTGTGAATAACGTTACCAGTGGGAGCGATACTGCCCCCACCAGTTCCTGTGGGGAACTGCAAGTACAGATGACTTTTTTCCGGCTGATATTTGATTTTACCAATAACAAAAAAAGATAATTTGACGCTTCGATTCTTGAATTTCGGCATAATCGATTATGTCGAGTAATCGTTGCAGCCCTACATTTTATAGATTAGCTCCCTGTAGGAGATGCATGCATGCTCAAGGGTTGTTGGCACTGTATGGCTGTAAGGCCTCACAAGCTAGAGAGGGCTGTGAACTTCTGGTCCAGCTACAGTGTGAACGATAACCTTCCCTCACAGCGCTGGCACTGTCTAACCCTGGCTAACAGGCCCAGTGTTGGAGATGGAAATGAATTATTAAAGATACAGGTGTTTAATCATCTCCAGCGAGCGTGTTTTGTAAGGACAGAAGGGGGAAATGACATTGAAGTAGTAATTGGTAATGACTCCATCTTAGTAACTCCGTGATTTAGCAGTTTATCTCTCTATGAAATAACACTGCAGACTGGAGTCTCTGCTTGTGGTAACAGCCAGAACTTAACCTGTGCCAACTTGGCCAGCTCCGATCCAGATGTTACTTTTCTGGCTCTGCCTTCATTTTTCATACTTGTTCTTTTTACCACTCTGCTATAAACAAAACTGTGTGTACTCATGAATACTGAAGGTACTATAGGTCATCCAAGCCAAAGTACATCTGCATTGCAGTGGTCAGCTGTCAAACTTTGCGGTGTGACTCATTCAGAGGCAGAGAAAATTACTCTGTAAATTTGCGGCTGCACAAACATAATTAACTAAATTCACATAACTTTGCCTCTATTTTCCATGTAATTAGAAATAATTCACATAGGTTTTCTGCAAACTCTTGAAGAAGTTGAAAAAAATTCCATAAATTGCGTCCAGAAAATTTTTTTATTAATCCCTGTTCGATCGCTTGACTTTCTGTTATGGAGAAACAGGATGTAGCACACAAATGATTTTGCCATTTTATGCAAAACAATAAAGATTGGAGTTTGTCTCCACTGCTTAACAATGTTTTCTTTCTTGCTTTTCTAATATGATTGTATCACATTATTTTTCTCTGAAAAGGCAGGATACCATCTCAGCTTGGCAATTTGCTGCTATTGATTTTACTGAGTACATCATGTAGAACTGCAATTCAAATTTAAACATCTCCAATGAATGACACTGTGTAAAAACAATGTCTCCTAATAATATGTGTAGAAAATACTCAAGTGTTTACACAGTGATGACTGCCTCGCTTGTTTTGCATATGAAGCTGTTTTCTCGAACTGAGACACGTTTGACCCTTGTCGGCCACCGTAGATGACAAATGTAGCAGCTGGGTGGATTATGCTCAGAGACAACTTTTTTTTTTTAATGTAGAACCACAGTTAGTGGATGTGGAGAGAGGTACTTTGTTTAATGCCAGTCAAAAACATCATTATATTAATCAACAATATTAAACACCAGTATTTTCTCTTCAAATTTACTTTACAAATAAGTCGCATATAAATGTAAATTCCCAGAGACAGTGTTGGCATCAGGGAGCAGTAACTACACCAGTCAGTTAGTAACAGTTGAATCATTGCTATTTCATCCCAAAATAAGAATAAAACTGTTTTTCACTCAGCTGGTTTCAAGCATACATTTGTTCGAGTCCCCTGTGTGACTGTGTAACAGAGGAGTTCTGTGGTGAAAGCCTTATACTTGTATTTTGTCTTATAGACGGACAGTAAAAGTGTGTTTAGAGAAACATGGGTGACTTGCTGGCAGACGTGGAGGAAACTGAATGATTGGTTAACTCCAGAGTAACTTGGAGAAAGAGATTATTTCGTCTGAGACTGTGTTTTTAGGGTCGTTCATTTCTACTTCTTCCACAATGTTTTTGGCATTTTGCGGCAAAATAGATCAGTCAGAAAAATCCAGACCATTTCTCCTTAAAGGGGAAAATATGGAGGATGATAAAAAGACCAAATGGATCATGATGAATATATTTCTGAAGATTTAATGTTACAAATATGTTACCTACAAATTCACACGTTGTTACATGACTGCACCAGGAACTTGATGAGTTAAAGTCAAAGATGAGGCTGTACGTGGAACTTGCCAGAACATTTACTTCTTATAAGATAAAAATAAAACTTAGCAGCACACAGAAATTTTAATTTGAAGGAATATGAGTTGACTAGTTCAGACCCATCAGGTCATTGTTAGTTTCATCCAGACAATTCACAACTTTAATTATGTGTTGTTCTGTTCCTGTGGCATCGTGTTTTATTGCAATTTTAGTAGAGGTGGATGTATAGCAACATTAATTGAATAGTCCTGATCATTTTTTGTTTACCTCCGTACAAATTAGAGGAAAATATAGAAAATATAACAAGAATGTAACAACAAAGATATGTATTAGTAACTGATTCACTCCTGTCTGAAAGATATTTGTCTTAAATGTGAGACTTTAATCCAGCTAAAACACATGTACACACATAGTAACACAAGCTTGTACCCAGTCATTTAAACGGCTCTTCAGCTTGTTTTATGAATCCTTTGTGCAGCCACACTTACACCGTGCTGATTCTCCCCCAGCCTGCCTCATTTGATGAACAATTTGTTAAATAATTTTGACCTGAGCATGTATTGTAGACTGTAGACACACACACACACACACACATGACTGCTGGCTGTGAATGTTTCCGAGTGTATCTTCGAGCCTCTTGTCTCTAAAATGAATTACCACGCTGCCTCACTGGTAATACCTGTCTCTTTATGGAGTCAATTAGAGACCACCATAAGACACACTCACACACACACATTCACACTTTCTCTGAGCCCAGCAGACCATTAGGACTACTGTATACTTTAGTGAAGGAATAGTCCTTATTCATCAGTTAAAGACTTGTGGTTTTATGAATTGGCCTTTTATAATTTCTTAAGGTGAGCACATATTTTGCAGATGCAGGATTTAAAAAAATAATAATAGATGAAATTAACTTGGTGTGTTTCTGTGATGGTTCAGTTATTTTATCATTTGAATTCAGATAATATATATATCCTGCACCATTTCTTTATTCATAGAGTTGTAAATATAAAACTGGACCACATGCACACACATTAGAATCACTGATGCATTCATTTCCTGTTTCTTTGATGTCCCTCAAAAATAAAAGCCCATAAATCATTTTACTAGTGAATAAAAAATCATTATTTGAAATGTCTCCTGTATTAATTTGCACAGTAGAAAAATAACCAACAGTAAATCTTAAAACCTATATAAACAGTGTCACTATAAAACCAAATGATGGCTTTTTACCAAGTATGTTCTGAATGATAATGTATGCCCTGTATGTTTAAGGGTTAAACATGATGTTTACACAGCACAGCAATACATATGATTATCATGGAGGGAGCTGTAGGCTGGTTGAAGAGTTTGCTTTTTAAACAAAGACTTTGTGGAGGATGTGAAAAATGGCTTGTGCAGACTAACTGTGGGTAATCCTCAGCGAAGACACGTCTGACTTTGAGACACTGACAAAAGTGATATGATGTCAAGCTGCGTGGTGCAAAAGTACTGTATTTTCTGCACTATAAGGTACATTAGATTATAAGGCTCACCTTCAATGAATGGCCTATTTTAAAACTGTTCATATATAAGGTGCACCGCGTTATAAGGCGCATAGAATAGAAACTACTGTAGTGGCTGGGGTTGTGTTATCATCCATCTAGATGCAGCTGCACTAATGTCAACAAAACAGTCAGATAAGTCAGTCAGTCAAACTTTATTAATAGAAAACAAACCAACGTTCTGACAACTCCGTTCACTCCAAAACAAGCTAGTACATTCACAATACAGTACCGTACGTACCGGTAGCTCTTACCAGTATTTGCGCCGCCTTCGTTGAAAACAATGTATTTCCAACTCCATTTGTCACAGTTCAAAGCTACATGAACAGCTGTTTTATTTTTTTCCCCGAGGTAACGTCAGTGACGTAGTATTATATTTTACCAACAGCAAGGTACAACAGGAAGTGCAACTTTTTAACACGTAATTTCCCAGATAGCAAAAATCATGCGGCCCAGATGTACCGTAACATCTGGCCCAGATCCGGCAGACGGACTCGGGCTGGCGTCTTTACGCACACCGGCCCAATGGTTGCACGGATCCGGATCAGGAAATTGACGGTAAAACGAGTGCGACTGTTGCGCGGATTTGCCAGTCTGAAGCCGGATCCGGCCCAGACTCAGCTGCTGTCTGGGTAGTGCATTCACAAACGTGGAGGGGAACTTTCCCTGATTCAGTAAACATGGAAAAGAAACAGAATGATACCGCTATAGTAAATCAAACGTTAGTGCAATCACAATATACGCCCCCTGACTAAGGTAGCCATAATTAACCAATATTGATCCATATATAAGGTGCATCAGATTATCAGGCGCACTGTCAGTTTCTGAGAAAATTAAAAGCTTTTAGGTGCACCTTATAGTGCGGAAAATACGGTAAATGTTGTGTATTATATGCAAATTAAATTTTAACCATAAACCGTGTGGGGCACATACAGTATTCTGCTTGGTTTGCTCGATCTATGTGCATGAGAGTTTACTCACACAAGAACACAATGTTCATTCTCTGGTGATAATTGAAAACCTTTCTTTTTTCACTGCTTGTGGATACTAGGAAGTGAACTTTTTTGTTACTATAGAAACCAGATCCCAGTTGTATGTACTGATCCTCGGGGACCACAAAAGAAAAAGTGAAAATAGGATATGATGCGATGCGTTTTGATGTCTTCAAAGTAGAGTCCTGGCTGGGAGTCATGGTTTGGAGCCTCCAGGGGGTTGTCTTTGAGATATCGGTCACAGAACGCGTGACATAATTACAGTTACGGGATATTAGAAACTGAAGTTATGGTCGAAGTGACAGAAACTGAGGAAAAGTGAATGATGAGTCATCATGTTAGGGATTTATGCATCGCAGCTTATTTAATCACTTTTGGAGACAAGGAGGCACTGATTGATGCTGCGCTCTCCCCATTGCATGATGTAGCTCATATATTCTTGTAGGTAGACACACAGGCACGCACGCACATGCAAATACACACACAAATCAAATACACCCCGCTCCTCACAGGAAATCATCGCAGTAATTAACGTCCTAGCGTGCTCCCTCGTTGCTACTCTGATTGGCTGAAAGTCATCCTAAGAAGCAGCTCTGCACTGTTCCCACAGGTATTTTGCCAGAGTGAAATTATCCCAGCGCTTGCCAAGTACCAGGGGACATCATCAGCCTGTGTTAGTGTGTAAACATTTCCTGTTTTCCCCAGTGCCCATGTCCCAGTGTCTCCAGCCCACTCGGCACAAGTCATTTGTCAGCCTTGATTTAGATTTATCAACACATTGGCCTCCTGTGGCTGGAGCTCAATCTGCACTCCCACTCAAAAAGCCCAGAGTTTTACCGGACGTGATCTTGGTAGATTTGGGAGGACGGGGTGAAGAAGGGGTAGAGGAATCCTAAATTGAAACACAGAAAGGGAAAGAAAAGGGGGTAAGAGGAAAGTGTGAAGGAAAACAAATCAAAAGGAAGAGAGAGGAGGAGGAGTGTGTGAGGCCTGTGTAGCTGTCGAGGCTTCAATTGAAAGTAGCTGAAGTGGTGTGTTGAGATTTGAGGGTCAGGCTCCAAAAGCAGAGGGTGAGAGTGAAGACAGAGTGGTAGAGGTGCGATAAGAAGCAGAGGTGTGGAGGGTGAAGAGAGGTGGGCGCCCCTTTGTGAGGAGGGCTGGAGGAGGCTGTGGGCCTGTGTGTGTTGTTGTGTGTGGGGAATTGCGAGGGGAAGGCAGGTAATGGAGGAAAAAAAGGAGGGTGGGGTGGCAGGGGTTGGGTGATGTTGAGAAGATAAGCTAAAGCTTTAGTTGGGGGAAATGGCGAGATGAACACCCAGTTA
The DNA here is from genome assembly GCA_900323345.1 of Pseudochromis fuscus. Lineage (NCBI taxonomy): Eukaryota > Metazoa > Chordata > Actinopteri > Pseudochromidae > Pseudochromis > Pseudochromis fuscus. Next base: position 3,307 of record OOFC01027587.1, on the reverse strand, counting down.
GAGGTTAGCTGCCAAGTATCTGGAGGGGCGACATATCTAGGGGATAAAGTTGAGATACAGAGGGGGTGCTTTCTTTAGAAGATATGGTATCTCTTGCATGGAGAAATGAGATAAAAGGGAAATGAATTAATTCTTTAAATCTGTTGTTTTCAAGAGATGTAAGTGTAAGCCAGAGGCGTAAAGCTCCAGAGGGTGACCAAAAAACAAAGTTTGTGCTTAAAATTATTACATTTTGGTACAAATGGAATAATCAGGCCTTGATTCTTTCAAACTGCAAATTAAAATGATGTATCTTTATGTTTATAAATTAGCCACGAATATCTTTTTGCTAAATTTGTTTAACTGCTCCATAAAAGCCTGTCTCTTGTTATGGTTGGCGGGATCGCCTGACTGCCTGACTAGAAATTCAAATCTCAGCTGGGACATGGTTGTTAAGTGTGACTGCTAATCATTACAGTCTTAGTTACTAGTAAAGCATGTTATGTGTGCTTTGAGCTATATTAACATGACATGGTTTAGTCAAGGGATTCTTCTAGACTGCACTAATGATCTTTTAAAAACACGTTGCCCCCCATTCATTTATAAATGACTCGCCGACTCCGGGTAAAAATACACCTCAATCTTTGGTTACAACCATTTCTTCCACCAAAATATGGACATAGGAGTATAATTATGCAATCAGCACCACTAATGAAGACTGAAGCAGTAATTACATAATCAGTTTTGTATAAGACAGAATATAATCAGTGATAATGGTTACTATCACACTTGCTTTTATTTAGCTCGGTTGCTAATTGGACAATAAACTTACTCAGTTTATTCCAAAGATATATTGATGGCACACGCTGTCCACAGACCATTGGTCTTTTGTAAACCATTGGTTAATAGCGCAGCACTGCTAATATGCTGCAACAGTTTAATCATAGACTGTATGTAGAAATGGACGAAGCAACCAGATCTCAAAACTGAGGTCAGTGCTTAAGTACAAAAAGGTATATATACCATCGATGGCCACTAGAAAATTCTGTCATTCTGATGTCATTGGCTAAAGTTAGTTATTCTTAATAGTAGGGTCGGGTACCAAAATTCGGTTCCAAGTAGGAACTGAATTAAATTTAGTGAGTACCGAGTACCCATAAAAAAATGATAATTTTGGTTCTGCTTATCGGTTCCTAGATGCGCTCATTTCACACAACGGCTGCAAACGGACTTTAGATATCTGCCAGGACCTGTTACGTATCTAACATGTCATGTGACGCCGCATGGCAACAGGAAATGGACCGGGGAAAGTGGTCGAAAGTGTGGCTTCATTTTAGTAGAGAGAGTGTCGAACGTGGATATAAAAAGGTACAAACGTAAATATACATTTCGCTTCCTGTTTTTTTTCGGTTTTTGGAATCGAAATAAGGAATCGTTAGGAACCGGAATCGATAAGCAGAACCGAAATGGGAACGATACCCGTCCCTACTTATTAGTGACCTGGTGGTCCATCTGAAACAACAAATTATCATTAGGTAGATATAAAGTTTCAAAAAGAGGAACATTTAGACAGTTCAATCAACAGGTCTGGTCTGAACTTGAATCTCACACATTGAGCGGTGTCCTCAGGTTCAAAGGTTAGACCCACCTCCTCACTTCCCCCTTAATATCCAAATATGGTCACTTCTGGCCCCAAACAACCAACATGGCAAGGTTCAAACGTCCATCTCCTGGCTTCAAAATGCGACTCTAAAAACCAGCTTTGCTCTTTCTACATACAGTCTATGAGTTCGATCCACTGTCAAGACGACTTCCTTTTGTTCACCAAGCAAAGTTCACAAAACTCAAGCAGATCCTTGTTTAGTCCCATAAAATTTTCCTTTTCTTAAAGTAGTGATAAGATACTGAACAAAAGACTCAAACATGACAAGTGGGATTACTAAAGCACAGATCCACAGTATAATCAGTTACACTAACAATCAAAATATCAAGCTTAAGAAATGTGAGGAGAGTGATGTGTTCAATGCATATCTGTGAGAAACAGTCACGTATTAAGATCGTGTTACGGCTGCTATATATTCCTCATGGTTAAGCAGTTTTGATTTTGCTTTGGCCCTAATTTTCTGTTGAGTTTCAACTAGTAGCAGCATGTTTTTGGATGCTGTGATTTTACAACACATCGGACACACCAAGTCAGCAAAAAAAAAAAAAAAGTGACGTCCCAGAAGCAAAGGTGAAATTTTCAAGCTGAAGGGTCAGTTCCAATATCCTGTGTTTGTAGGTGTGGGAAAGCATCGGGGATATCGTTCAAAACCAAAACTGAAAATCAGAGTATAAAAAACAGTCTCCCAGGGGGTCTCCAAGCTTTTCTATTTTGACAAAATGAAAGTATCCACTTCGAATCATTTTTGTGGACTCTAAATGTGCATCTGAATTCATTCATATCAGTAAAAGGTGACCCAAATACAGCAGGGTGGGTTTTTTTGGAGCAGCTTCTTGTGGTGAAGTTTTTGGATCCAGCAGACTGTAGAAATGCTGTGAAAGCTGCTTGGGAGGTGTAAAAACAGATTCCCAGTGAACAGTCTGAAAACCAGTGGAGTGAGAATCATTTGCATCTGGCCATGCCCCGTTCGAACTGCTCCATTACGTCTGCAGAAAAGAGACTACGGCAAGTTGTACATCTGCAATTGTAGAGACGTTTCGACCACAGCAATCATGGCCACCTTCACCATCCCATTCGTGTCATTTGTTTTTTTCCCATTCATATCCAGCTTCTCAGAAAAACTATAATTTAACATCTCAACTGCTCAGTAATTTCAAGAGATGTCTGTCAGTGTTTGCTTGTTCACATATCTGACATTATGGTTGGCGATCTGAACGACGCCAAGTGAAATCTTATAGTATATACTGGATCTGTACCGGTTGCTATTAGCAACAAAATGTACAAGTGAGAATAACTGCTGGCGACAGAACATTAAACCAGCAGACTGCTGAGGTCAGTCAGCACACGTCTGTTCATTATTCCCAGAAGCGTATCTGGACCAAACACGGTGAAGCAGTTTAAATCTAAGCTCAATGTGTTTCTCATGGCTGTTACTTAAAAATATACATATAGATATAGCTTAAAAAAGATTTGTCCACTTTATTTTAGCACCCCAGATTCATATTTCAATTTTCTCTGATAGTGTATTCATAGCCTGTTGACCACACACACCGGCATAAATACTGACAGTGCAAAAGCCCCGAAACTGTCAAGAGCCCATGTATTGTAGGAAGGCAGTTTTTTAAGTGCTTTACTATTGTAGGTGGACCCCAGCACAGTGACCAT
>OOFC01027565.1:30772-48374 GCA_900323345.1 Pseudochromis fuscus | reverse complement strand
CCTGGGATCATTGGGACACACAAACCTCTCCACCACGATAAGGTTGTAGCTCAGGGAGGTAATAAATAAGAAATAAAACAAACAGTGACACCTTGAAGCTGAAATACAACTCAATTTTAAGCAGATTTATAAAAATTCATTATTGCCGTTTGAACACCTTGAAATAACACCACACTGTCAGGGATATAAAAAGATAGATATACTGAACAGTAATTTCGAGCATTAAAAACAAAAAGACACATCCATCACTGATTCTTAAAAAAAATAGATGGAGTTTCATGAACATAAAACTAACAGAAATACACAAGTGGCTGCAACCACATGTACTGGGAATATCTAAGCAGAAAATTAAATATACAGTAGAAGTTGACTTTTAGGATGATTTGACAACCATGGAATGGCGGCACATTTCACTCAATTCCTATTTTATGCTTTGTGACAGGTAGCCAGTCTGCTGGACAAACTTCATTCCACTAGGCAGCATCTGCATCAGATGTGGCACGTCAGGAAGCTGAAGCTGGACCAGTGCTTCCAGCTCCGCCTCTTTGAACAGGATGCTGAGAAGGTAAGTGACTGAATGACCAGCATGTGAAAACAGGAATCAAAGGAATTGGTTTTGCTTTTATAGAAAGATGTCTTAATGTAACTATTGCTTCCCAGAAGCAGCAAGACACTTTCTTGCTTTATATGTTTTTAATGTAAGTCAGCCTCAGGAGAAAGGGGTGAGTTAGCCATAATGGCAATCTGTTGCAGATAGATCACCATTCTGTTCAATGAGTCACCAAGTTGTCATGAGAAGGTGGAATAGGTTCAGGCCAAAGCAAATGTTTGTATGCTAATGATTTGTCAACAGAACTAAATGATAATATAAAGTAATCTTCTAAGTTTTTAATTCTTTAGCATAGTCTCCAAAATATCTTCTCTTCGGTCCAATGGGGGTGGCGGGGGCGGGGACACTGAGCCAGGACAGTTCAAGGATTAGTCAGCCAGGGACCCCAGACTTATAGCCACACAGCTCTATAAAGTAGAGACAGGACAGACAGGGAGAGAATGTAAGGGGTAAACTAATTGATTAATTTAATTTTATTTACTAAGAAAGACAGAGAAGAATAGAGACAGAGACAAGATGAGAGAAATGCATCATGGGAGATCCCCCACCAGCCTAAACCTATTCATAAGCTTTATCAAAGGGGAGAGTTTTAAGTCTAATGTTGAAAAAAGAGAAGGTGTCCGTCTCCTGGCAGGAAGCTGGTTCCACAGGAGAGGAGCATGATAACTGAAAGCTCTGCCTCACGTTCTACTGTGGGAACCCCAGGAACCTGAGAGTGAAGTGCTCTGTTGGGATGATTTGCAGTGATAAGGTCTTTCAGGTATGATGGAGTTTGATCATTAAGAGCTATGTAAGTCAGGAGGATGTTAAATTCAATTCTGGATTTTACAGTTAGCCAATGAAGAGAAGCTAAAACAAGAGAAATACAATCTCTCTTGGTAATTCCCATCAGCACTGTCGCTACAACATTTTGGATCAATTGGAAGTTTTTAGAGAGTTGTTAGGACTTCCTGCCAATAAGGAATTTGAATTATTGAGCCTAGAAGTAACAAATTCATGGACAAGTTTATTAGCATCACTCTGAGACAGGTAAGTTGTAACTTGCTTGTGAGAATTGAAGGATGGCTCTGAGTCAAAGATAACATCAAGGTTCTTTACAGCAGAACTGGAGGCCAAAGTGATGCTGTCCAGATGGGCTATATGATAAGACAATGTGTTTAGGGCCGATTACAATAACTTATGTTTTGTAAGAATTTAGAAGAAAAAAATTACAAGTCATCCAAGCCATTGTAAAGCTGTTAAAACTCCTTAACAGTTTCAATAAATTAGCTTTTGGTGTTTATCTAAACAGAGGACTGACAGTGTACAGTTATTCCAGTGGAAAATCACCCAGCATTGCTTCCCGTCCACCAGCAAGTGATTAGTTGCGGTTGTGAGTGAATGTTTGAATTCCATTCATCATTAACATACCAGCCTGTTTACAACAACATGCAAAACTATTTCTGTTTCATTCCAAAATGCTTTTTATGGAAAGATCACTTTGTCTAATGTGAAGGAGTTAATATTAAACAGTTTTTTTAGTCTGGAGGTGCCTCTACTGGAACAAAGCTGTACCTGTTATTAAAATGCTGAGCGTGACAAATTTTTTGAAGATACTGCGTGGTACACCTGTGATTAAAGTGCATTGTTATCTAACTTGATGAAGTCAGCTAAGAAGTTCAGTACCATTGGTGTTTTAGTTTTTCAGGACTCGCTTTGGACTGGTGAGGGAAATGCAGAGAATTATTAGACTCCAAATGTTCCATGTTTCTCTGATTTATAGAGCACGTTGTTGTTCTTCAAAAGAGGAAATATGGCAGTTGAGTAGCCATGAGGTAGGCAACATACTAGCCAGGCTTTTTCTGGGACTGTTGTATGCTTGTTCTTTATTCTGTTGATGTTTTCATGGAGTTCGAGTGGAGAAGGGGGATGATGAATAAAGGCGACTTTTGGTCTTTGTTAAATGTGAGCCGAAGTCTTTACAGCTTCATTCTAAGTGTAGTGAATTTATATAATATGTGAGTTACAATTTGAATTGAAATACTGAAATAAATGAACTTTTCCATATTATAATTTATTGAGACGCACCTATGTAAGGCATTGCAGGAATTAAAAAGGGAAGGCACTGCACATTCAAAGGAGAAATGGGAGAAAGAGTAACATCACGACATATATTTTCTTAATATAGCCTATTTAATCATTGAACCTTAATTTGCCAAAAGGTTCGGCTATTTGCATAGGCAAGTTGAGGATCCAACAATTAATTTCCTTTCGTTTTTTGTTTTCATTTTTATTATTATTATTTTGCTTTACTCAGGTTTGATGTTAAAGACAGGTGACACAGAATACACAACATTAAGAGGAACATGTATAACTTCAATAATAAAACATGTATTAAAAAATATGAAACAGACAATATGTACATTCACTACATTTCTAATTGTAATAACTACAAACTGCTGACAAAGATTTATTATGATGAGAAACTTAATAAAGGTCATGTAGAAGGATCTGAAGGATGTGAACCCCTTACCCCTGCTTCTTGCTTACAGAGATACATGAGTTTGGTGGCATCCTTAGTATTGTTGATACACACACACACACACACACACACACACACACACACACACACGCACACACACGCACACGCACATAGACAGACGGGCGTCAGCTGACTTGGTTCCACACAGAAATCCTCATGCACAAGCAGTAAATATTTACCGTGAAGCAAACAGAGAGAAAAAAGAAAACAGTTTTGTCCACATCAGTGTTGTCACATGGAGGTACTGTGTGGGCGTGTGCATGACTTTACACTGTGAGAATCACTCAGCTTTTGCGGTTGAGCCAGGGAAACAGTCAGACCTGATGAAATGTTTGTGCTGTGGAAAACACTACTGGAGAGAAGGCTGTATCATGGTAACCATAGTTACCACGCCACACCACCATAACTGGCCCCAATCCGTCAGAAAAGATTGATTGATTTAGAAGGAAATGGAACCGTGAAGGTTGTCCTGGCCTGAACAGGACTAAATGCTGCTCACATTGGTTTTGACCTCAGTTTCTCTCAGGTATGGTTACATTTTATTCACACTCTTTGCTGTTAGCACTCGAGATGAGTCAGGCCAGTTGCTTGAAATTACTTCATATATTATGAACTTCATCACACAACTGCTATAGCAGGGGTCTGCAACCCTGGTCCTAGAGAGCTGCAACCCTGCATGTTTTAGATGTTTCCCTCTTCCAACACACCTGATTCAAATGACCAGGATCGTTAGCTGGCTTCTGCAGAGCTTGATGATGAGCTGGTCATTTGAATCAGGTGTGTTGGAAGAGGGACACATCTAAAACATGCAGGGTTGCGGCTCTCTAGGACCAGGGTTGCAGACCCCTGTGCGATAGCAAAGAGAAAATATAGTTAAATCCTAGAACTGGTATCAGGATAGTTCAGACATTTTGAAGGATTTTGTTTCTTTTCTACACAAAAAGATTTTGATTGTGTTGATTGTTAAAATTCATTCTTTGTCGTTTCATGAAGACATCCAAACTTGATGTCCACTCACTTGAAGTTGAGCTTTTAGCCACAAAAAACTGCAGGTAAATTTTGAGTTAAGGTTTGTCATGTCATGATCAGACGTGATTTCTATAATTCAAAATGCTTCACAGAATTCAGATTTTTCCCAATCAGTGCTGTAAGTCCAGAGCAGACAGCTCAGTGTTCTCTCATTGCTTCAAAGTCAAGACTCATACCATTGCTCACTGTCTGTGGTCTTTCCACAAAATTAAAAAATGTTGGCAGGACATATCACAGGACATGCAGTAGCCAAGATTTGGGGGATGGACTGAAACCGCTGTTCCTTTTATTTGGAAAACCCGACACAGCCTAATTCTCTTTTTTTCTCTTCTACCTTTGACACAATATCAATAATAAAGCACTTTGTTCACCTGCAATTTTTACCTGTTTAGTACTAAAAAGTATGCAGTCAAAAGTGATCTGAAAAGTTCTGAACATCACCATGTGTGTGTATGCAGATGTTTGACTGGATCAGCCACAACAAGGAAGTATTCCTGCAGAGCCACACGGAGATTGGCAGAGGTTACCAACATGCTGTGGAGCTGCAGACTCAACACAACCACTTCGCCATGAACTCCATGGTAGATAATGTCTTAAATCATAATTTTCACTCTACATAACTGTATTTTATTCTGCATGACAGAAGAGATAAGAGCGAGAGAGCATCATCGACACTCAGTCTGTTATCATCTCTAAGAGTATAGATGTCTAGGTAGCTTAAGCTAGCCTCAAGATAATCAGAAAAAAGTAAATTTCAAAAATTTACAAAACCCAAGTTTTGTACTAAAAAATGTAGTCGTACTGATGCCATGATGTTCATGATCTCCTTCTTGTTCTTCTTCTTAGAATGCCTATGTAAACATTAACAGAATCATGTCGGTGGCAAGCCGCCTGGCAGAGGCCGGTCACTACGCCTCCACGCAGATAAAACAGATCTCAAATCAGCTGGATCAGGACTGGAAAAGCTTTGCTGCTGCACTCGACGAACGCTCCACCATCCTCGCCATGTCGTCTGTCTTCCACCAGAAGGCCGAACAGGTCAGATCTGCAGAAAAAAATGTTCATGTTTGTGTTAATTTTTGAGCTGAGGTTGGCAGCACCAAAAATAAATGTGTACCCAGCTAATATCATGTGTAAGGACATCAGCCACATTTATGAAAAAAAAACAAACCCTCTGAATGTGATGTAAGGACTTCCCCTTCACCTCTCTGCCATTAGAGGAAAAGCTGTTGCACTTACTGGCAAGCTGCAGCTGCTTAGTTGCTGATTGGGTAACTCTCAAACCAAAGAATCTCTGCAGCAAACACATGCCCAGAATGTAACATGCATTCAGGACATTCATTGTGTGTGATTATTTTTAATAGATCAAACTGCTCACAGCAGATTCTTGGATGGTTGACATGGCAACAGATGGGACTTGTGTGATTCCTGCTGGGCCCTAGACTTTTGCTACCAGTGTTCATTTTAGCAAACAGGAAATGAGAGAGAGAGAGAGAGAGAGAACAACAATGTGTCAAGATGAAAAAGGAAGGAGGGACAATTAAAAGTAAACTATCATAACAATAGAGAGGATAAATTCATTTTTGCAACTACATGAACAATAGGTTTATTTGTACTTATGTAGCTCCTTTAAAGACCAAAGTTGCAAAGTGCTCTACGTGTAGCAAAACACCACACTTAGGAAAAACAACTACAATTATTATGAAGCTAAGTGATCTAATCAAGATTTAATTAGTGATTTAAAAGAAGATAGCGATTTGGTGAGTCTGAGCTCCTCAGACACATCATTAGAAAGGAAAGACCTGGTCCACTCTAGTTAGCAGGTTCTTGTCTGAGGACCTCAGGACAAAGTACCGACACAGGTTGATAGTTGGAGAGCCCCTGAATAGCAGAACTGTGAAAGAACTTTAAGAGTAACAGTAAAAAAAGCCTTCTTCAGTCGTCCAGTTGTAATGAGACAAAGACATGTAGAACAACTTGTGCATTTTTAGAAGACAGGACCAGTCGACTCTTGTAAATGTTTTAAAATAATGAGCTAGCTTGTGATCACCCACGCTTTTGCCAGCATATGGTGTCTTTCTGGACTGATAACAAGAATCTTGCTTTCATCAGACCATTGTCTCAGAACTATTGCAACAAGCCTAAACACATAGACAAGATGAATCTGGCCCGTTTTTGAGATCTGGACTCTGGACCAAAGCAGACCAAACTAGTGATGAAGTGACACCACCGTTGTTGTTTTAAATGTTTACATGTACATCATGGGAAAGTTAAACCAGATAAATCTCTGCTTGAATCGTGTAAGATGACTTCTCTCTGATGAACACACAGTTCCTTTCGGAGGTGGAGGCCTGGTGTAAAGTCTGCAATGAGGGAGGGTTGCCATCTGAGATGCAGGAGCTGGAGATCGCCATTCACCGCCACCAGAGCCTTTATGAGCAGGTTACCCAGGCTTACACAGAGGTAAACTGCCAGCACAGTTTATCATGTGACATACTCACTGAAATCTACTGATTACCAATGGCCACCAAAGCTTCCAGTGAGCTCGCAAACTAAATTCTGTCTTACATGTTGGCACTGGACTGCAGGACACCATGGCTATAATTTCCTCACAAAATATAATTTTTACACTTTTCTCCATTTTAAATGTAATTTGCAACATGCCTGAGTCTACACTTTGCAGTCCGCCATTTAGAAGATCCCCAGCCATTGTCTGTCTGTTGTTGTGACAGTCACGTATAACTTATAGTTGTGTAGAGTTTCTGTTTGTAACACTGAATCAAGACATTTTAGTTTTTAAACCTTGAAAATATTCTAAAAGTGAGATTTGAAAATGAAAAGTTCTTTTAGTAAAAAAAATGTATGATGGAAATTATTAAAGAATTGTAGAAAAGTAGCCATTGTAGAGGGGTGAGTACTATGGAGCCTCTCCTCCTCTTCTGGGTGCTCTCAGGGCTGCTGACTGTAATTGGCTGTGATGACAGCATGGCGCTGGTCAGTAATTGCACAGACCCTTCAAACTGCTTTCTGAGAACAATCCATGTTTCACTAAATTTAGTCTTGGAACGCTCCCACTCTTCTCTGCTCTCTTTTGCAGTCTACCATTTTATCTTTAGATGGCCTGCTGCAGTGTTAGCTCAATTTATGCTTATCTGTGAAAAGATAAGTCCATATATACATGCACATAAAGCTCTGGGCAGAGGCGACAGAGAATGAGGTGGTTAGGCTTGGCAAGCTGTGACTCCATTGTTTCCTGTGAGCACTGCATAAAAGCGTCACACCAAGTGGCAAGCGAGGGGGTTTTATCTTGTACTCTTGACTTGCACTTGTTAAAGGAAGTAAATGTATTTAACAGGACTAAGAGATATGATACAAAATAAGCTTTAAGAGAGACAGAAACAACCTCTGGAACAGTATCTGTAATATCTGTAGAGCATTTGTTTCAACACTGGTTCAGAATAACAGATTACCTCATGCAACCACTGCCTCCTGATCAATCAAAACGGTCACATGCATTACATATTTTTTTATCCTTTTTTGGTTTTGCATTCTTATTATTTAAATTGTGGTGAATTTTGAATTTCTGGAAATGTTCAGAAAGTTTGAGGATTTAGAAATATTTAGAAATACAAAAAGGACTGATATGTAAACTGAAGAAGAATGATTTCAGATTCTACATGATAGTGAATCTTTGTACCATAGGTCAGATTTCGTTGCAGTGAAGTCAGGTGACACTTGAACTTGGATTTGATCAACTCATCAGAGGCTTATTGAAGTAAATTTCCTCTAGTCATTGTTTATGTGCTGTGCCTGAAGTTTCCAGCAGAACTTTGCTTTTAAGTAGAAATGTAATAATGGAAAACATGGAAAAGAAGAAGCCAAAACTCAAACTCTAGAAAATCAATTTCTTTCTCAAAGTTACACCGCTTTACTTTTTCCCAATTGACCTATTCTTCCTTTTTCTTTGTCTTTCTGTGTAACCTTTCTAATTATCTGCCTCTGTTTCTAGGTGAGCCAGGATGGTAAAGCCCTGTTAGATGTCCTCCAGAGACCCCTGAGTCCTGGCAACTCGGATTCGCTTACAGCCACTGCCAACTACTCCAAAGCTGTAAGTGTCAGCTTATCAGTTACAAATAAGCTTTAAGTACTTATTTATTGTATAACCATTAATTAATTAAATATAAAATTAACATTTGTTTTACTGCCCAAAGGTTCACTGCATCCTGGACGTAGTTCATGAGGTTCTCCACCATCAGCGGCGTCTCGAGAATATTTGGCAGCATCGAAAAGTCAGACTGCACCAGAGGCTGCAGCTGTGTGTGTTCCAGCAAGATGTTCAACAGGTACACACAAAGCATACAATAAGCAAGTGAAATGCAAACATTAGCAGTGTGTTACCAAGGGAAAAAAGCAAGAGTTTTTTTGTTGGTGTTGGATGTAATCTTTAGTTTCTCCAACTTTCTGTCTTTTTATGAAGTGAGAAAAAAATCATACAAACTTTTATTGAGTTTACTGAAAGGAGCTTTACTCACCCACAGAGTCAGAAAAGTTTCTCAAACCAGAGTGTAGCATGTAATCTTGTATGTAAGCATGTAATCAACTGAACAGACAGCAGTTATGGATGTGTGTGATGAATATTGCTTTAACAAAATGGATGAGAAGTACCACAACACGTTCTTTCACCTCCGCTGTCCTCTGTTTGCGGCTGAACAGTGTGTGATGTAAAAAATTCCTGAGATTAAACACTCACAGTGGATCTCTGCTTCGCTGGTACCACTGCTCGTATTTCACAGACGAACAGACTGTGTGGGTTTGGAAAGGTGTCAGCCTGGATTCTTGGAGGTTTTGGAGATATTCAGGAGCTCAGAATTTAGTATCACAGCTATATTTTATGAAGGGTATTTTTAACCAGTAGAGTGATTGTGATCAGCAGGGAGGAAGAGAAGGTCTCATGTATTATTTTACTTTCTTTCATGCGATTGTGTCAATAATGCAGTAAGAATGAGGTACATCCAAGTACCGTTGGTATTACAGAAACCTCTGGAATCTCTCTGAAGAGTTCTTTAAAAAAACAAAACACCATTATGAGCAGCTGAAACCAGAGAAGGCGACATAAACATATCTGACAACACAGATTCAGTGTTTTAACACCTGTAGGTCCGAGCACATCCAGTCAGTGCTATCTGTAGGTAAAGACAGGAGCAGCAACAAATGTGAAGAACTGTAGACATGTGGTATGTACCACTTGCAACCAAAGAAAGCAGCAGATACATGAGATTTTTCAGTAGGATGAAAATAAGATCAAAAGAATCTATTATGAAGTCATTCAATGTTGTGGTCATCTCTTCTATAAAAATCGACTCTGACAAGTTCTGTTTGGAGTTTTTTTCTGCCTGGAGTATTAAACATTAAAGTGTTCATTGTGTCACTACTGCCCATGCTAACTTTGCACTCTCTACTTTGTTGTAAAGATTTGGGGAAATGAGGACGTTGAGGACGACCCACGTACATTGTTGTCAATCTGATGTAAAGAAACCCTGAACTATGTAAACTGTACTATGAATTTCCATCCAGGGATATTTGCTGGCCGACCTTTTCACCCTGCACTTGTTTTGCCACCATATTCATCTTGTTAGCGCCCCATGTAGCCACAATATGCAGTTATGGGAAATATGCCAGGTTAAATGAAACTGTAATTTTTCTTTAAAATCATCTCCAATCTCCTGACCACATTTGCACACCTGCATTGTTATGTGTATCACCATGTTTATTAAAGAATCAGATCTTTTCTAACGCAGCTATAGGAGCTTCACCCCAGCTTAAGCTGTGGAAAGGCTCCAACTGTGAATCACATAACGTTGCCTTGTGGAAAAAACGTTAATGGGACTTTTAGAAGTGGAGATGCCTGAAATAGCTCCTCTGTCTTTGCAATATTAAGATCAGGTTTAGTGTTTGTTTCCCAGCATATTGAAGACTCAGCACATTGAAGTAATTAAAAATAGGCCGACTGAACGTGTAGTCATCATGTATTGAATGTATGTATGAATAGGCCTTTAGAGAGAGAATTAGGGCATGAGGCAGACTACAAATTTAAAGATGAATGCTTTGAGTTTTGGCGCCAAGCAAACATTCATATGTGACCCCAGAGAGACTGTGAGAGAGTGTTTAAGAGAAGTAAAAAGACAACGTGAGAGAGGGGGAAAAATAGTGACTGAAGAAGAGATCATATCAGTAGGTTATAAATTCACTGAAAGCAGAACTTTGCCAGTTGTTCTTGTCATGCATCACTTTCTATGAGACTCCAGAGAGGCACACAGACACTCTATAAGAGATGTCCATAGAAAAGAGGAGAGCAACCAATAGTGTATAAATCACTGAAAACAGGGCTGTTCAAACCAGAGTTGTAATGCTACAGGATTTAATGTGACCCCAGAGAGGAAGAGAGAGAGATTCAGAAGTGAAGGCTGAAGAAGAACATATTAAGTGTGTAGTTTTATTTGGCAGTTTTAGCTGCACATTCAAACAAAGACAGTCCAGCTGCAGTCAGCATGCTTCAGTTTGTGTATGTTGTGACCTTACACTGACCTCGCTGTGGCTCCAGCTGGACTGACTACGCTACACTGACATCATGAATGCACACTATTTGTTCACTGCCCAAAAACTGTCTTGAGATGTAGTCATGTGATGTAACACAAGTTGGTAGTGCAGGCCTCATGGTCAACAGATCATTTACTGTAGAGGAATGTAGTCACCTGGGTCAAAAAAGGAGAACTGAATATATTTATGTTTTATTGCATGCAAAACACACAAAGTAAGACCTGTGTGAACAATGTAAAAGTTTATGGAAGAAATGCATTGAGTCATAAGTCATTTTACCTGCATAACACCTTTGGGATCCAAAGTAAGTTGTCAAGGGGAAAACTTAAAGGTTTTTGTGTTTTAAAACAGCTATTTTTAACAAGCATCTTCATGGACTGATAAACCCATTAAGAATTAGTGCTACAACCTGCAGCTCCTCTCGACGTTACAGAACTTCCAATCAGCAGCTGTTTTCAGTAAAATAAAAAAAATGTTGGGACCAGACAGATAGACACACTTAGACACCTGCAGTTGAACATAATGGACAAATAAGCAGCTGTAGATATTCCCCTAGGAGTAGGTAGAGACCAAAATCAGAGCAAAAAGAAAAATATTATTAAAGGTACACTCTTCAGGTGACCAGAAACTCAGTGAATTATTATATCACTATGTATCTGCCAGATGTGCACCACTGTTTACTACAAGTTTTTCATTAATATAAAATATAAAGATAATATATTAGTGATGTGTTCACCATTTGTTCCTTCTTCCCTAAGTGGTCAAAGTAATTGCAGTTTTGAATAAAACTTAAATGTAACATTGTCCAAAGTTTTATTATTTAATGTTTCAAGTTATCCTGCAGCTGGGGGAAAATGCTGACACATAAAGAGACTGCTCAAAGAAACCAGTACACTCAAACTTTGGGGTGGACCAAACTAAAAAAAGAATTAAAAACCAAACCAAAGGTGATTTTACCTAATAAAAAAAGAGGAAAAAACTAAAATACTTACCTAGGCTTGTAAATTGAATCAATGGAATCAAAAAGGCTACTCCATGCAGACACAATAGCAGTGCCATTCAGGGAGGAAGGAGGTCTTAACATGCTGTCTGGTGGACAGAGGACCTGGTGAAAGGAAAGAGGAGAGCCATCTGGAGCTTGGATAATTGTCCTTCGAAACCTGGACTCTAACCAATCAGCTCCTTAGAAGCCGACACATTCATTCTCAGTCTCAAAACAGAAACAAATCAGAAGCAGTCACCTGCAGCCTCATTTGCAGTAGCATGCAAAGAGAGACATCTACACACAGTGGGAGGGACAAACCAACAGACATCAATGCATATAGCACTGCTCTTCAAGCTACTTTAAGCAAATCCTCACTTGCAGGTATGTTTGACTCCATGCTGCAGATTGGGTATTTAACAGCTTCAGATACAGTACAGCCTTTTCATAGCTGACTTTAAAAGCATTATTATTATTTTATTGTCAGTAGTAGAAAACCCCAAATAAACAACAGAGCTAAATGTTGACTGTATACAGTAGTTTGATGATTACAAGAGACTGAAAGACTGAAAGACATATCAACAAGTTGAAAACCTGCTCGTTTAAAACAGTGGTTAACAGGAGCTGTTCTGCTCTTCTCGCATGCAGTGACCTACATTTCAGACACAGATCATGAAGGTTTCATCTGTTTCATTGTTAATTTATGAGGTCTGAGACTATTTTATACTACTGATCTGTATGTATGCTGTCAGAAAAAGATTTCCTTCGCTGAGGAAGTTAAAAATAAGGTTCACAAGGTAACCTTTAATCCTGACTGTGTGTTTGGAGATGATCTAAAGATGATGACTGCATTCTTCCTCATCCAGGTTATGGACTGGATAGAGAACCATGGCGAGGCTTTCCTCAGCAAACACACCGGTGTTGGGAAATCCCTTCACAGAGCCCGAGCCCTGCAAAAAAGACATGACGACTTTGAAGATGTAGCTCAGGTGAGTCTGTTTGTCTTTTTGACAATTAGATTACTGTGAGATGTGATGTGACAGTAAAAGTGCAATACTTTAACTGTGGTATTTTATCGCTAAAACTATAGTGTTTTTGTTGGGCTACTGGGTTTCATTGAAATTAAATCTTGTAGCTTCTAGAGTTCAGGAGTTTGAAAATGCATTTTCATGTCTTGGCTCTGATTTACAGTATCACTATGAACAACAAAAAGGTCAAAAAATTCTTGGTGTTTGTTTTATCAAATGAATCGGCATGTTGTGCAAATATTTGCAAGTAATTTTCACTGATTAATCCGAAATTTTCAAAACCACTGTGACTGGTTGTAGCAGGAAGCATAAAGACAAGCCTAGCTGACAAGCTTTCCTGACAGATCCGCAGAAGATGTTATCCATTCCTGAATTTCACTGTTGCATGCTGTTGTGTATGAAACACTGGGCTTCATTCACCAAGTGTTCAGAAGAACAAATTTGTTCTTAAATCCCAGTGATGCAATTCTTTAGAAGATTCTGATATTCACCAATCTCAGATTTGTTGGTAGGTAAGAACAAAATCTTCCAGAAGGACTCTTAAGCAGATTTGAGAGGTGAAGTGTCTGCACAAAAATAACTGATTATTGTGTTTTTTCCCTAATCCTACAGCTGTGTATGATTATAGGATTTAAATTTAAATTAAATTACAATCACATTTTCATCATTCACATTATTTTTGATCAATAATCTTTCCAGGTTTTCCAGAACATGTCGTCAGAAGCATATCTGTATCTGTAGAACTCAGATACGTATCTGACCTCTGATAAGATAAGATAAGATAAGATAAGATAAGATCAGATCTGTCTCAGCTTATTCTAAGATTGGAGGCAAAACCACTGATGCCGGGTCCACATCTGTGTCAGTGGACCATGGACGGTTCAGCTGAGAGCACTGTCATTTAATTAAAGACTCTATGTTCTGGTCCAGCTCAGATAACTGTGAACAGGTCTTCCTTCCTCCGGGATTTTTTTTTATGCCCTGGATTTGACATAAAACCTTATTTTTAACTTCCTCAGCGGTGCGCCTCTTTTCTGATACAGCGTACACTAAATGAGTAACAGCATCTAACTTATCTTTTCCACAATATCCACAAGCGAAGCTAATAAATATGAAACTGATCCGTTGTTCACCTCCTGCAGCAGATCCTTCTTCAGAACTACTGAAGGTTTTCTTCCCTGTGTTTACATTTTCATTTTAACACGTGTCAACCTCTCCCATCAGTTTCTGTGAGTTCTATTCTACAGTGATCAGATTGACAGCTACTTCAAGCTCAGCAGACATACAGAGAAACACTTGTTATTTTATGTTCACAGAGTCTGTTACTGCAGTGACAGACTGAGAATTGAAGTTAACCCTCTTTCTGGATCCAAAAGTTTAGAGTTTCCCTCATGGCACGTTTAACAAACTCGGAGTTTCCCAATTTACTCACTGTCTGGAATGAAACCCTGGTGTGTGTGCGCGCACATGTGTGCGTGTGTGTGTGTCATTCATGGCATTGCTTGAGAGTATACACAAATGGAAACACAATTGTATTTCTAATCCATACTCACTGTACAGCTGTTAAATATGTGTGAACACACACAAGATGTTGCCAAGCCTTACCGGTTGTCTGTGTATGATCCCTCTTTTATTTGATTTTCTCTGTCTTCTTTACTTACTACGGAGCCCCTAAAGTCCCAAACGGAAATATTTTTTTATCTTGTGAAAATAACAATGAAAATAACTTGTGCGCACAATATAATTATCTTGTGCGCACAAGCTAATTTGCTATGAACTCACAGCATCTTTCCGATGCACACAGCCAGAACATAATGGAGAGGACTGCACTAATCAAGATTTATTTTAATCTTGGACTGTCACACAGTGAAATTCTTCCTGCTCCTGCACATAACTCCAAAAAAGCACTACTTTAGCTCATGCAATGTGTCAAAGTGACGCATGCAATTATTGAAAAAAAGTCACCTGCTGCAGCGTGTGGTGGCATCAGCTACACCTAGATCATTTCTATATACAGTACAGACTGAGCTGGATGTACGCCGCGGCTGATCAGCTGATCAGTGTGATCGGCTGATCATTAAGCGCAGCGCTGAGTTCAGGCTAGAACAAATAGATTTTTTTTGGTTACCGTTGTAAAATGAGAGAAAAAGAGTTATCTGCTGTTATTTTGCAGACAATTATAAATTATTGTGCTGTGGCGAAAACACAGATGATAGAACTTCCGGGTCACGTAGATTGGACAAATTAAATAATAAAATCAAATCTGCCCGTGGCAATCCGTGTATCATTCGTTCAATCGTTATTTAATTAAGAATCCAAAAACAAAATAAATCAAATAGGTGGTTTTCTTTTTTTTTCTAAATCTAAATTTGTTCGTTTTTGTTAGTTTGTTAATACAGATCAAATAGGGATAAACAGATAAAACAGATAAATACTGGCCACAGGCAGATTTTGTCACTCTATGACATTATAAGATGAAAACAAAACTTGATTAGATCAGTCCTTTTCATTTTGTCCTCACTGTGTGCATTGGAAAGACTGTGAGTTCATAGCAAATTATCTTGTGTGCACAAGAAAATAACTTCTGCGCTCAAGAAAAAAAAATATTTCCTTGTGGGACTTTAGGGGCTCTGTAACTTACTTTTTCCTGCTGTGTTTCAATAATTTTTCAGTCTTGCTATATGGAACGGTTTATTCCACTGTGTGCTTTTGTAAAGGCTCTCTGAAAAAATTGTGCTATTTGTATTGTTTCTCGTACTTAAAAATACATAATCTGACATCCACTGCCGTCTTAAACAGTAACACAGATGTCTAATTTGGATCCATGGTCATTATTAAATGATTTATGATGTTGACTAGTGGAGTTTTAGTGAAGAGATAATCTTTTAAAATAGTGAATAATAATTCTATTAAGAGTACAGTCTGGACTAGGATTAACCTTCAAAACCTACTGCGCATCAGTATTATTTGGGTCACACGCTCTGTTTCTTCTTTCATTTTTCTCCTGTTCACATTTCTGTGCAGTTTGTGGTGTTTTTCTGGTGAAATCCTCCACTTAGCAACATGCATAACATCAATATATTTACCAGACATTTAGGATACATGCAGAAATGAATATATAAGTATGCTCTCTCACATCCTGTACAAAGACACATGCCTCATAACAGTTACCGTTCCTGTAGGTTAGGGTCAGTGTTAGTTTCATCATATTAATGTCCATAGGTGTCCATTTTGATGAAGGTGTATGTCTGTGGGTGAGCTCACATGGCATGTTAATGTCCCTTTACCATCACTACTGCTAGTTTAATTTTAGCTCTCCCCTCATCTACAGCTGATTATTTGCAGCTAGAACCAACCAAATATTAAACAGAAAGACTTAATGAAAATGTAGAACTCATTTACTCTCATTAAAATCTTCATTTTCCAGTATCTTCTTGCCACCTTAAATCTTCATTTCTCCAGGGTGGGATGAAAACGCGTTGTTGCTACTAACATATGTTGGTTGATAGAAAGTTCACATTAATTAAGAGATTCAAACACAAGCATTTTTGAAAAAGCAATAAAACTAAAATGTTGAGGGTTTGTTGTTGTGTTGCTGGAGATTTTGTACTTTTGGTTTCTTTAAACCATTACTCAGGCGTTAGCTCACTGTTAAGCAGTTGCTAAGACAATCAATATCAAAACTAATGTTTTGCTAGATGATTGCTAAAATTCTTTGAGTTGTGGTTATAGCATCAATGGGCACTTGTTGAGATGTTCATGCAGGGATGTCACGAGAATTAACCTAAAATTTAAAAAAAAAATGTGTCAGTGCTTCTTTTTCGATGGTAGTGTAGGTACCAGAGGTAGGTAAGCTCTGGAATCATGTGGATTTAATCAATTCTTTTGTCGGTCTTGATAACCAAGTTTCTGTAAGTGTGACATCCTTGGTTATTATCGCATCTTGCAGTGATTACTGTGGTGCTATGGATGTTCTTCTGTGATAATAGAGTGTTTTAAATGTTTTATGCGGTGCCACTAGGTGCAGGGTGTGTGCTGGGTTTGACCTGTCTTAAAACATATTCAATTCAATTTTCTTTAAGACAGTCCTTAAAAGGTATTTCAAAGATTATGAATCAGTCAATTGTCTTATATGCCTATCCCAGCTGGCAACAGGGAAGAATCTGGGTACACAGGGTGTCCAGGTCACAGGACACACCCTGGACAGGTCACAAGCCTATTGCAGGACTAACACAAAGACAAACAACCATTCACAGTCGCACCTTTGGTCAATTTTGTTTAGAATAATCAATTCACCTAACAAGCATGTGTTTGTACAGAGAAAACATGCAAACTCCCAAGGCTGAGATTCTGCTTCTTGCTGTGAGGTGACAGTGCTAACCACTGCACGACCATGCTGCCCCAAAATGATGTGTTTAATTTCTAAAACCATGTTGTCTGTCTTTTTTCTGTTCATCAGGTCAAAATTCAAACATGTTGGGATTATTTGCATTGTGTCACAAACAATCAACTGTTTAGTATATTGGACTGAAAAATTATGATTTTTTTTTCTTTCTTAATTAATTAATTAATTAATTAATTAATTAATCCATCTTTACATTTTTTGCTGGTTATCCAGGTCCAGGTTGCGTGTACCATTACAAATATTGTTACAGTATAGAGCAAAAAATATGACCCTGTTTTGTTTTCCGACACACCTTTGTACTTTGGACTGTATGATGGTGAAACAGTTTCTAAATCACATTACATTTAATATTGATAAAAAGTTTTAAATTCAATTTTGTAAATGCTGGAGAAACCTTGTGGATGGTGCAGTGTACAGCATGATAGATTTA
>OOFC01027553.1:0-11478 GCA_900323345.1 Pseudochromis fuscus | reverse complement strand
ATATTGGACACTGGCAGTTTAGATTGTTATGTTATATTAACGAGGCTTGACAACCGAGCTTCATCGTACATAACGTTTTTATCTCGTCAACACCACAACAACTGTTACCATGACAACCTTCCGTTTATACGCGTCATTGGGTACCAGCAAGTGCAAAAGCCTAATACATCACAGTTAAGTTATCTGAGCAGTTCATGTTCATTTCTGTTAAGGCAAAGAAAGTGAAATCAGCACACAATAATACTTACCCTGCCATACAGGTGCAGTTTGCAGTGTGTATATAGTCCTCCACTTTGTTGATAATGCACCAGAGTAGCTTAACAAGCCTTTGCTAGCCGCCATACTTCCGTTGCCGCAATGCGCGCGCACACTTCTTTGTTTACTAACAGTAAATGGGTCTATATGTAATACACAGTACACATGGTTCACAGTGATAGAAACGATCATAACATACAACACATGATACAACAGTAACATTGTATTCTAGTGACAAAAGTTACAATGTAAAACAAACTGTATATTTGTTACTTAATTGTAGTTTGATTGATAATCCTGTGCTGCAGTGTTTGTAAAACTACAATAAGCTCAAATACTAGCTGCATATACAGTATATTTACTGCACTGTGTCAGAGATGCAGACTGAATGATAGTATTTCCATTTGTTGCATTTGTTTGTCCATCTATCAATAAATGTGAAGATATCTTACTGAATTTTTAGGATAAAATATCAAACATAATAGTGTCTTTAAGGAGGTTTTCACACTTTAAATCCAATGTTTTGTAGTTGTAATTAATCTACATTATTCATGTTGTTGATCCCCTCATTGTAGCACCAGCTCCTGTTGTGTTGCAGTGATTTATTTGTGTTGCTCATTATGGTTCACAGTGAAGCAGATGAGGCAATAAATACAAAGAAGTTGAAAGAAACAAACTTCAAATATCATCTTTTTGATGTGTTACCTTCTGTGAAACACTTCCTCACAATTTATTATTATGATTGTTTTTCTGGGGGTTGAAGTCTAGGATAAAAACTTTATCAAGACTTTTAGAAAAAGGTTTTATTTTGAAGGTGAGAAAGTATTTCCTGTAACTGAAAAAATGAGGATAAAGTGAACAAAAAGCAGGACATTTTTCTCTGTGACACATTTCAACACAGGACCAGTGCTCTGTGATATCCACTATAAAACCACATGTGACATCATCGTTACTAAGTGTCACTTTAAGGTCACGTCAGTTTCTCACAGGAAAGCTGAAGACCTTATCAAAGTGAAATACAAACTGCTTTTTCCACGTGTCGTCCTCCTGTGGTGGAGCAGACACACGGGACACATGTAACTACACTTCAATATCACATCCACTGTGGTTCATGGATATTTCCAATAAGGCAGGAGCTGAACACCTGCACCGTAAAACACAACCTGATGGAGAAGTTATTAAACACAGAGAGAGAGAGAGAGAGAGGAAGAAAAGTGACTCCACTGAAGCTCCAACATCTCAGAGAGTGTGTGTGTGTGTGTGTGTGTGTGTTACAGAGATGAGGGGATTGTGCGTTTTCAACCTTCAGTATGTAAATGGTTGTTAAGCCGAGATCTGCAAATCATTTCCTGAGGTTTATCAGATCTGCTGGAGGTTTGGATGCTCCTCTCATCCCCATGTGGACTTCTGTGTGTGTGTGTGTGTGTGTGTGTGTGTGTGTGTGCATCAGGAAATTAGATTGTAGGCGATGTTTGTTTGTTTGTTAAGGATGAAATTAACTGTTGATTTGCATTTTCAACACCTTCACCACCGTGTAGCAGCTACAGTTGGACTGACTACATGTTGCAGTGATGATGCAGGTTGATGTAACCCAGGGAGACGGGCTGTTTTTGTTGTTTTTAACATTTTGTGTTTTTTCCCCAGTATTGTGTTGTTCTTACCCAAACATTTAGCTACTTCTATCCAACTTTATATCGTTTTTACACAACATTTTGTGTCTTTAACCCAGTGTTTTGTGGATTTTATGAAGTATTTTGTTGTTTTTTCTGAACATTTTGTGGTTTTTTTCCCCAGTATTTTGTGGTTTTTAACCTGACATTTTGTGTTTTCTACCCAGAATTTTGCTGTTGTTACCCAAACATTTAGCTATTTTTTTAGATTGTATTGTTTTTATACAACATTTTGTTGCTCTTACTCAGTATTTTGTTGTATTTACGAAGCATTTTGTTGTTTTTTCCTAACATTTTGTGTTTTTAAAGTAACATTTTGGTTTTTTTTCCCAGAATTTTGCTGTTCTTACTCAGAAATGTAACTATTTTTATGCAACATTGTATTGTTTTTGCCCAACACTTTGCCTTTACCCATAATTTTATAGTTTTGTCCTAACAATGTGTTGTTTTTACCCAGTGTTTTGTGCTTTTTACTCAAACATTTAGCAATTTTTATAGATTATATTGTTTTTACACAACATTTTGTTGCTTTTATCCAGTATTATGTGGCTTTTACTGAGTATTTTGTTGATTTTTGTGAGACTTTCTTTTTAACCAACATTTTGTAGTTTTTTTTTCCAACAATGTGTTGCTTTTACCCACTATTTTGTGGTTTTAACAAAGTATTTTCTTGTTTTTCCCCAGTATTTTGTGGTTTCAACCCAGTACATTGTTGTTTTTACCCAGTATTTTGTGGTTTTACCAAGTATTTTATTTTTACCCAGTATTTTGTTGTTTTAACTCAGCATTTTGGTTTTTTTTCATCCCAATTTTTCTGTCTTTATCCAACACTTTCCAGCGTTTTGTTGTTTTTGCCCAATGCAAAGTGAAACCAGTCAGTCCATCTTACTGGTTTGATTGAACCCAGCATGTAGTTAGTC
Organism: Pseudochromis fuscus; assembly: GCA_900323345.1. Taxonomy (NCBI): domain Eukaryota; kingdom Metazoa; phylum Chordata; class Actinopteri; family Pseudochromidae; genus Pseudochromis; species Pseudochromis fuscus. Next base: position 8,633 of record OOFC01027553.1, on the reverse strand, counting down.
CAACATTAACCCAGATCATTTCAACAAGACTTTGAACCAGGCATCTTCTCTGGTGTGATCTGAAAGTGACAAACTGGTGAAATGGCTTTCAGGTGACTGTTGGTGAAAACACTGCATGCACGCTGCGAGTGTGTGTGAGTTCTCTGCATGTGTCGCCTATAAAGTCCCTACCTTTTCATTGCACACACACACAGTTGGACCTGCTCGCTGGGTGGTGACACACTGCTGGCGAGCTAAAAAACTGCAAATGACAAAAGCTGGAACAACAGGAGGATAATTCAGATTTGATTGGTTTCACGTGTTCTTCATAAACAACAAAGTTTTTCCTGCGCCTCCAGCGTGTTTTCCTGCAAACATGGAATCCATTTGTCCCCCGTCTCCGTGCCCTGTGCGAGCTCCTGCAGGGCTCTGACGTAGCAACACACACACACACACACACACTGAGTGAACTGAAAGCAGGCGCAGGGTGAGCCCACCACTGTGGCACTGGGATCTTTTTGATATATGGTCAGGAACTTATTTTGAAAACAGCCACTTTCAACTGCTAAAAATAACCTCCAGGGACTCGGAGACAGAAATGTGAATGAGGTTCACCAGACCTGCTCCTCCAGTCAAAATAACCAGAAAATGTTCTGTCAGAAGTTTGTGAACTTTTTAGTCATTTGAGTGAAAAATCTCCCGTGACTGAAGCCATGAGCGCAGGACATTTAAAGGCCAGACTGATGAGAAACATATTTTATCTATTCCTTATTTAGTTTTTATTTTATTTGTCACGAGTTTGTCTGAGAGTTCTGTGCACAGGAAACATTTTTAGATAAATCAAAAGAAGCTGGAAAATAGTAATAAAATATGTACATTTGGGTGAAATATCCCTTTAATGGAAACTCTGCTATAATCCTGATAAATAACGTCACAAATGAAAATTCAAAAAAGATTTTCCAGCTGAAAATGTGGTGACTAACTCAGTAAAATATCAGAAATGAAGAAATATGTAATTTCATTAATACATCCTGCTGCGTAGGCTGAAAATGTACATTATAATGTGGTTGGATTTGGGTGAAATGAGCCTTTAGTGGAAGGTTGGAGATATGAGAAATGTCACAAATAACAATCTAAAACATTTTACTGCTAATGTGAAGTCAAGAAATTAATTAGCAAATAAAACTCTTCAATAATCCAAATAATTAATAATAAAAAACTAAAATGTTCTTTAAAATCAATTGAGAAAATAAGGATATGTGCATTTGGGTGGAATAACCCTTTAATGGAAACTCTGTGATAAGAAAAAATGTCATAAATAAAAATCTAAAAACATTTTACTGTTGAAAATTCACTTATAAACCAAATAAATAACAATCAATTAATTAAAATCACTGCAGTGGAAACAAAACACTGTTTGAATTCATTTTAACTTTAAGTCGAGAAAGTAATGAAATATGTAAATTTGGGTGGAATAACCCTTTAATTGAAATTCAGTTACAAAATTCTAACAAACAGTGCAACAAATTAAAATAAAAAAATGTTTAACTGCTGATAATTCAGCTCAGTGACTTAAATATCTGGTGAATTAATTATACCTGTTAATTAATTGAGACATAATTAAAACTCCTCAACGACCAGAGTGGGACAGTCATTAAAATACGAACAAATTACATAACTATTGAGTTGAGGAAGTAAGAAATATGTATATTTGGGTGGAATAACCCTTTAATGAAAACTCAGTTAATTAACTTGAATAAAAAATGTCACAAATAAAAACTAAAAACATTTCACTCCTGATAATTCAGTGAAGACATCAATTGGTTAGAGAATGAATTATTTGTGATTCAACGAGCTGCTGCAGCCACTGTTCAAATTCAGGTGGAAACTTTCCAACATTATGAAATAAAACATGATAAAACTGAAGATGCAGAATAAACCAGAGTGAGATCAGAGGATGTGATGAGAGCAGGAGCTGCAGGAGGACGTGTCGGGAGGTGACAGACACTTTGGTGTAATGTTAATTGACAGGTTGGAGAGCTGACTGTAAACCATGTGTAGCTTTGCTGTGGCGTGTTCAGGCCGCGGCTCTTTGTCAGTCAAAACAAAGCTGCTGGTGGAGCTCGGTGTTAGCGCAGAGTCTCCCAACACAATGAGCTCAAGTTACAGTCTAAACACCAACTTCAGCTGTTTGTGAGCAGCAGAGGCCGAGTCCTCCCTCACTCCCCTATTAGCGTGCACCATATGGGAGTATGGTGTTGTAACAATGCAAACACACAATGTCTCCGTCCACTCGCTGCCAGCGTGCGGAGCAAGGTCACTGCTAATTACTCTAGTCTAATCATGATTTCCAGGGATTATCTGACCCCGTTGGTATTTTTGATTTCAAAAGGAAAATGCCATCTCAGATGTAGTTTCCAAATCCGTCCACAAATGTTTAGCTGGGAGCACATGTGGTTTTAAAAGTGAGAGGGCCTCCTCCTCCTCCTCCTCCTCCTCCTCCTCCTCTGGGCTCAGGCCTCCTGCACAATCAAACCACTTTAGTGGCCACACAATGCAAAACACGCTCATCCTGGAAAACACGTGACCAAAAAACACAGAGACACAGACAGAGTTCCTGCAGAGGTAGGTAAATAAATAAATAAATAAATAAAGGAAAACACCTGTTGCCTTCAGAGAGAGAGAGAGAGTGATTTAAATATTAATTAATTATCATGATTATTTTAATCTGGGTTGTTTTAACTAAAATATCAGACTAACTACATACTGGGTTCATTTAAACCAGTAAGATGGGTTGTTTTTATGCAACATTTTATTAATTTTTTTAAGGTAAGGACAAAGTACTCCATAAAAACTACAAAATGTTGAGTTAAATCAATAAAATGTTGGGTAAAAAAACTACAAAATAGCAGGTAAATCAATAAAATGTTCAGTGAAAATATCTAAATATTGAGTAAAAGCAAGAAAATACTGGTAAAAACTACAAAATGTTGAGTTATATCAATAAAAAGTTGGATAAAAACAATAAAAGGTTGGGGGAAAAACTACAAAATAGTAGGTAAATCAATAAAATGTTGAGTGAAAATATCTAAACATGGAGTAAAAGCAAGAGAATACTGATTAAAACTACAAAATGTTGAGTTATATCAAAAGAAAAATAATTAAATACTGGGTAAAAACAACAAAATACTCAATACAATGTTGGGTCAAAACAGCCCATGTTGCTGAGTTAAATGAAGCAGCATGTAGTTAGTACAATATTAAAGAACTATATTGAACCATACTGGTTAATTTAACTCAGTAAGATGAACTGTTGTTGTTTTTTGTCAGCATTTTGTCATTTTTGTCAAACATTTAATTGTTTTCCTCCAACATTTTATATTTTTTTGTTGTTTTTCCCCAGCAGAGTAAAACCAAAGCATCTTCCTGGTTAAATGAAGGCAGCGTGACGTCACTTCACTGATCTGAACCCAGCTCCAGGTAGAAACAAGTCGCTGTTGGTGTCTTTAAAAAATAAAAAACAAACAGCTGGAAGGAGTAAAGTGGTTTTCCTGATTATTAACCACAAATGACTGATAATAACCAATCCTAACCCTCCTATCAGGACTCACTGGCTCCTTTTTGTTGTTTCTCGGCACATTTTATTTTTATTTTTTTTGACTTGTTATCGTTCAGCATGTTCCGTAATACTTTCATAAATCGTCTCCAATTCTTCACCCCCTCCAAAAAATGGTGAAATAATGGGCCTTGTCGGCCACCCGCGTTTTACTGTGCAGTAAAAATAATGAAAGTCATATTGCGCTGCGGTTCAACGTCTCCAGGCGCGCGGCGCAAAGTTTGAAGGAGGTCCTGACATGTTTTCTAAATGACTCTGATTTTATTTTTTAAGTTGTTTGCTGCTTTCTGGAGCAAAGCCGAGAATTTAGATGGAGGAAAATTTAAACAAGTGTTGGAAATAAATATATGTTTAGTGATGGAGTCCAGATTTACATCCTGGTTACAAACTACTTTGAAACTTATTTTTACACAATACACTCACCGTATATCAGAGATCGCTGCGTTGTTATTACATTTATCAGAGGGTCGTAAAGTATCAGGACTCACGGAGATTTAACAACAGTAATAAATAAATAAATTCAGTCACAATAACTACGTCAGTACAATTATAATCACGTTATTTTACTTTATAATGAGTTTATCGTTTAATATCTTCATCACCAACTATAAAAGCGTCATTTTCTGTGCACGAGCTTCAAAAATTAAACTGTGATCACTCCGTGCTGCTTCATTCATCACCTGTTTAAAATTATTAACATGTTTAATCATGAGAAACATCCACACATCGTTTCTTCTGGAGGATTTATTTGTAAAATATTTTACATATTTTAAGGCTCAAGAGGCAAAACAAGCGATAAAACTGCAGGATAACGCACCACACAGCAGCGCAAATTATTAATTTATTAACCCTAATTTAACGCAATAAACGTTTATAAGCCTTTAAATAAAGATTGCATTGTTGTTAACATTATTATTTATAGTAGCACACTGCAGGTTTGTGCTGATCCTGGTGAAACCCACCTGACCTGACCCGATGGATGAAGGTGTATTGATTTCCTCAGTGTTTCTGCCCCCGTGTGGTGCAGTGACACACGTGTTTACCCTGCAAACACACAGCTCCTCAGTGCAAACACAACAGCACGACTGGTTCCTACCACCACAGCATCTAATCTGTTGTTATTTACAGCGGTAAAAATATGTTTATTGACTTTCTCAAACTGAGATTTCAACAGAGATCTACTCATCAGCTTCTAATTTCCAGAGTGTCCTTAAACGCCACACACGAACATGACGCCGACAGCTCTAAACAAACATGTCAACTTCTGCCTTTTATTTTTAATTTTCTCCAGCATCACCAACAAACTCTGAAGCATCTCGGAGGAAATTGTCTCCATGTTTGTTTCTGGCCGTCTGCATTTCTGCTGCCAACATTTAATGGGCATGTACAGTGGTTTCTGTGCAGCTATTGGGAGACAACAAGCAGGATAAATGTGTGTGTGTGTGTGAATATAAATTTAGTATTTCTAAAGTTTCCAAAACCTTACAGCCCTCAGACAGAGTTGTCCATAAATCTTCATTTTAGTGTGGGTTTGCTTCCAGGCAGCTCCTCATCTCATGACTTCATACATAATTATTATCATTATGGTAGCTCTACAAGATAACAACTTTGTATATATTAGATATTGACACATGGTCTTTTAACTTAATCCATCCTTGTGTGTCGATATTCAACTGAATCCATTAAGCTGTGACTCAGTTATGAATTTTTAAAAGTGATTTTTGTCAGACAGGATCCCGTCCTCTTAGGTGGCCCTAATCATTTGTCCCCTTAGCAACACTGTAGACTGTATGTAAAAGATGAACGTAGCCCCCAGGACTCATAAGTGCAAAATAAAAAAGGTGCATTACCAATAAAGGTGCAATACCACCAATGGCCACTAGATGCTGATGCAAAAATCCTCATAAAATACTCAGTCAATGCATTTATTCCAGAAGTCATCCTGCTGTCATTGGTACAAGTAAACACTTCCTGTTGTCCATCTAAAAATTATTTCATCATCAAAAGGAGGAAGATTTAGGGGCGGGGTTAGTTTGATTGACAGCTCTGATCTCCAATGATTTACAGGTGGTTTGGAGGCTCAACCCCACGTGAACTCAAGTCTTTAAATACACATTGGACGGTGTCCTCAGGTTCAAGGGTCAGACCCACCTCCTCACTCCTCCCTTCATGTCCAAATATGGTCACTTCTGGCTCCAAACAACCAACATGGCCAAATACCAAACTACAAACCAACAGGTGACATCACGAGGACTACGTCCATCACTTATATTCAGTCTATGGGGAATCAATCTATCTCCAATATGTTTCTCATATTCCACAATGTTGCCAACAAATACGGACAAATCAGCACAAGCGAAAGCATAACAGGAGATATTTATGTGGGGTTGTGATTGTGAAAAGCAGGACAGATGTCTTCGTACGCAGGTGGATGTGAACAGGTGGAGCTGTCCTCGTCTCCTCGTCCGTCCTCCGTCTTCTGCGTTCTGTAGGAAAGTTCAAAACAACAGATTTCAGGCAGGAAAAGACGAGCTGGCTAACATCCAAATGTTTACAGGCCCAATTGGTTACGCTTAAAGCCCATTGCCCTTTCAAAGAAAAACACTGAGGTTGAGCAATTTCTCCCTTGATCATTCCTCTATTTGGCATTAACCCCTGGAAACGCACTAAAACAGGTCAGGAGCTGTGACAACATAAGAGGCGAGCCGGGTGAGCGGCGGAGCATGTGGTGGTAGGATCGGGGCAGCAGTTTATAGTTATCCTCTAGGTTAACTGTATTATTCCTGCTGTCTGTTTGGATTAAAGTGAATTGCTTTCCTGGAAACCTGCTGGGAGCAATCGCCTAAAAACAATAAAAGAAAGTGAAAACTTGTAACTTTCCACTAATGGGAGGCAGCTTTGTGTTTCAGCAGAGTGTCTGTCTGAGGATATTTGATTGGACTTCAAATAATTGGGATCCTGGAATTAGTGGAAAGATTCTTTTTATAATAACCTGTACTGTTATGTTTGTCACAGGCCCTGGTTTAGGAACAGGTGGGAAAATATGGCCTAAAAATTCTCACTTTTCCTTTAAAAAGCACACGTGTTGTTTAAAGTCAAATGAAAAATGTTTTTTTAATCCTTATAGATCCCATTGCTTGTTACAAATTACAACTTATGCTTGTTTTTGTTTCATATTAAAGTTGAATGACATCACCTAGAGTCATTTTAACCAATAGTATCATTACATTCACCTGTCAATCAATGTGCTTTTAAGGACACTGTTCAGATCAGCATCAGAAAACTAAAAACTAACTGTTAATAAATAGTACTGTTAGCTAGCTAGCTATGGTTTTTCATTTCGTTTCACTGGTCCAATCAAGTTGCTCTAAACGTCTTGTCCCACCTACATACCCGCACATATTTTTTGCTTGACATTCATCACAATATAAATACTCTTGAACTGCTGTTTCAGTGCATCTTTAAAATATCCTCAGTAATATTAGCTAGCTAGTTCTGGTGTATAGGTGCTTTTCAATGGGCCAATCAAATTGCTACGAACGTTTTGCCCCGCCTACATATCCTGTTTTTACTGGAAATACATCACAGAACCAAAGTTAGATGTTGTCCGAATGTTGTTTCAAGTAGCAGCAGCTGTTGTAGTAATCAGTAGTTTGCTACAATTGTATCGTTGGGTCGTTCTTTAACGAACTGTAAAGTGTTGATTTTGATTCTGATGTACGTTGCTAATGGTTCGAGTAGGAACAACTTGTTACTGCATTTTAACATAGCTTTACTTGAGTTGCTAGGTGACAATAAACAAATGTCCACTTGAAAGGTTGTTTTTGACGTTAGCTACGGCCTACAGCAGCCATGTTCCAGTGTTAGCTAGTAATTTTAGCTAGCTATGGTTTTTCATTTCATTTCACTGGTCAAATCAAGTCGCTCCAAACATTCTGTACAATACATCAGAAATACATCGCAATACCAAAGTTAGATATTCTCACAATGTTGTTTCAAGTAGGAGCAGCTGTAATCAGTAGTTTGCTACAACAGTATCGTGAGTTAGTTCTTTAACAAACTGTAAAATGTGATTTGGATTCTGATGTTATATGCAAATAGTTCAAGTAGGAACAAATAGTTACTTTGTTATGTCAGTTGCTAGGTGACGATAAAACAATGTCCACAAATTTGTTTTGATGTCGGCTACGGCCTACAGCAGCCATGTTCCAGTGTTAACTAATAACGTTAGCGAGCTACAGTGTTTCATCGTGTTTCACTGGTCCAATCAAATTGCTCCAAACATTCTACATATCCTGTTCTTGCTGGAAATACAAATACTCTTGAAATACTGTTTCAGTGTGACTTTAAAACATCTTCAACAAAAAAAGCAATTAGATTGAAAAATGAGGAGCTATTATGGTTTTAATTGTCCCCATCTGATTAACTTCTTTTATTTTACGAACAGAACATGAGATTATTTTTTTACTCTGTCACAGTGACAATAACCAGAACTTGTGTGGGCACATTAATCACGATTCAGTTTTTTCAAACGGGAATCAGCCCCAATGTGTTGACTATCAGAGAAACATTAACTTCGCCATAATTGGCTGAGAGCGACGACGGCGGCCAAAACCAGTGAAAAGTAATCTTGTGGTTAATACAAAATGAAATCTGGCACAGTGTGTCTGTTTTAATGAGCACTCTGAGAAGCTGAGAGTTACTGCGCACACAAATCTCACTTAAGATTAACTCCGCTGGTTTTATCTGGTGTCTAGTGTCAACACAATGCATGCTGGGTAAAGATAAAAGCTCACTGCCTGTGGAGGATTTTGTATGTTTGGAGAAAAAGTGATGCATGTACCTGCCCTCTAAGAAAACCCTCAAACTAGCAGCATGTTTAAGTAATGGAGGAACCCAGCAGGACTAAAACAATCCTCCTGGTTTCCCAGACATCCATCATGCCGCCGCTGCCTACCTGCTTCTTCTGTCGTCTGCTTCTACGCCGCCGTCCTCTGCTGTGAAAGCTGGGTTGTCGGCACCGAACACGGCGTCATAC
>OOFC01027545.1:0-17463 GCA_900323345.1 Pseudochromis fuscus | reverse complement strand
TTTCTTTCTGCCCGGTAACAATGCCCCACGGACCAGTACCGGTCCCCAGCCCAGCGGTTTGTAGACCACTGGTTTAGTCCACAAACTTATGGATAGTAACAGACTAAATACATTCTGTGTTGAATGAGTAATATAATAATACATCTGGTATTTCCCCCCTTCATATGATAATTGTATTTTTGTACAGTTAATACAAATGTTATAAATGCATTTTAATTTTTTTTTTTTAAATGTTGATTTTAAAAAAAGTTGATTTTTTTGGCCACTAGGGGGCAGTGGAAGAACCTATAAACAAAACATTAACATAATAATGATGGAAATAATATTCTGCCAGATTGCCGGGATTAACTTTAGCAAATGACTTGTGAAAAAACTTGTGAAAATATTGCATTGAAGTGCTTTTAGGTTTTTTGGAGTCAGCACCTACACTTCACCATTGGCCTCATTTTTAGCCCCACTTGCTTCGTTGATTTCTATAAACAGTCTTTGGTGAAACCATACAGAAAGATTTCTGTCACATGACCCATCTTCAATATCTCGGATGACGTCAACAGCCTCACTGTGAATATCAAATGCAACATCAATACTTTCTGTATGATCTGGTCACAGGTTATTTATCATAGTTTTCCACTCTAATGTTTCTCTATTTTAGTTCCCTGCTGCAGCCAGTATTGATCTTCTATTTATTAGAAAGGCTCTGAAAGTGCTCTGTAAACAGGAATCAATGCTAACATGTTTGCTTTACACAGTATCCCCTCGCAGTGGCTGCATCTCTGCCTCTATATCCAGACAGATATAAGCACTTGTGACAGTGCAGACAGTGTTTTTTTTTCCTCTTCCTGTGATGCTTTTAAATTTATGCGGCTGGAAGAGTATTAATAGAGCAGGTAATGATTTTCCCTCTTGGCTCGGGGGAATAAATAATTTCACCTTGGCCAATAATTATTTTGGAATCGGAAAAATAACAGCAGTCGTTTGTTTTCTGCGGGGGTCTGCAGTCATCACTTGATACCATCTTCTATCTCCTGCTTCCTGCGGAGCCTCCATTGATCTCCCTCCAAAAGACCACAGCACGCCATAAAAGCATTTCAGGACTGTCGCCAAGATATTCTAAAGTGGTTATGATGCACGAGGCTGTTAAAAGGGCGAGGGGGCGGGGTTTCTCCAACCGGACATCTACGCTAACAGTAAGCAAACAAACCTGAGGACAGGGATCATTACTAAGCACAAATGCATCATGGGAGTGTCAAGGTCAGGAGGGCATTGTGTGGGGTGACCAGAGGGTGAGGTCTCCGCTTTTTTGCAGATGATGTCGTCCTTGAGGCGCCATCGGACAAGTGCCTCCAGCTGTGGTTGGCATGCCCCCTGCAGGTAGAGGAGGTGTTAAAGTGTCTTGGGGTCTTATTCCTGAGGTGGGGGGGAGGGGATTGCGAATTTGACAACAGTTCAGAAGTGGCGGTGGCAGTAATGTTGTTACTGTACTGGTCTGTCGTGGTAAAGGAAGAGCCGAGCCATGAGGTGAACCTTGATGTTTACCAGTCAATCTACATCCCTACACTAAAAAATGTTGGGTTGTTTTTACCCAGACCTGGGTTAATATTGGACTAACTACTTGTTGGGTTGATTTAACCTGACAAGATGAACTGTTTTTACCAAATATTTTATTATTTTTATCCAATATTTTAGACTGTAGCTCAACACTTTGTTGATTTTATGCAACATTTTGAAGTTTTTACCCAGTATTTTAGGATTTTTACCCAACACTGTGTGAATTTTATGTCACATTTTCCAGTATTTTGTTGCTTTTACCCAACAATTTGTGATACTTAGCCAAAATTAGTCAAAAAATGTTGTCTTTTTTCCAGCAATTCATTGATTTTACACAACAGTTGTAATTTTTATCCATTATGATTTATATCCAACATTTTGTTCCTTTTACTGAACGTGTGGATTTTACCTGACATTTTCCAATATTTTGTTTTTTTTACCCAACATTTTATTGTTTTTACTTAACAATTTGGTGTTTTTATGAGATTTTACGCAAAAACAGCCCATCTCATTGGGTTAAATTAACCCAGCCTGCATCCAAACATTTTTTAGGGTGTACTGTCACCTATGGTCAGGAACATGGGGTAATGATAAAAAAATAAGATTGCAGATACAAGCGGCTGAAATGAGTTTCCTTTGCCTGATAGGGTGAGGAGTTCAGGGGGGCCTGGTGCTGGTCCTCCACATCGATAGGAGGCGGTTGAGGTGATTGGTGCATCTGATTAGGACGATGCCTCCTGTTGGGGGTTTATATCTTATATCAAAACCAGTGAACACACAGTTAATTTTCATATAAATATTTATTGCAGAGGAGGTATCTTTTATGTACATGCTATCACAATATAACACAATATAAATCTACCAAATATTCCCATATATTGATGCTATAAGCTTGTCATAGAGCAATAGTCATAACAAGCACATAATACAGTGGGTTAGGGGGACAGTATCACTCACTATACAACTTGTAACAGTCCATAAAAGATCCATTTTTTTTATCTTTTTTGTTCTATCAAGGGCAGTGAAACATCGGTCCTACTAATTTTCTTGAATTCATGCAGAAGCCACAAGAGCAAGATTTACGACGTTTACAGCATTGTAGTAGTAGTAGTAGTAGTAGTAGTAGCAATAGTTAGTTAGTTGTATTTGCCATTGTGTGACGTGGTTTTGGTCACGAGAAGAAGAGAAGTCAGGTTCAAATGAAAGCAGCTAGCCAACAGAGAAAATAAAACGACCTGATTGGTGGACAGAAAAAGCTACAGGACTCGGTCATCGATCGATCTGCAAGTTGAGGTTCACGGATTCATTGATGATGAGGATAAATTACAATGATCATCTCCAGAGGAACAGACAGTCACAGACACCGGATATGTGTTTACACGATTCAATACACAGCAGACATGGACTATGGACTGACTGAACTGAAATCCTACAGCAAGCACTATCTGAAGGTAAAGTAGAGTCACTGTGACATAATCCTTTACTGGTGGGATATTGCCCTGATGATGCTTTAAATATTTCCTTTAAATCTGGAAACGGGCCGAGTGTGTAAAAGTCTAAAATGAATAAAAACCACTCCAGAAAAATACTTTTTTCTTTGACATAAAATATTGCTTCTCTCTTTTTTTTCTTTGAACACATGATTTGAATTTTTACCAAAATCACATGAAACAAAAAAACACACCTCCTTGTTTAAAATAGCTCTTCCTACAAGGATAATAAAGAGGCAGCATGTTATTTATTCATCACCCAGGGCAGTAAAATCTGACGCGGCAGTAAATCCAAAGAGTTTTTTTTTTTTTTTAAGGAAGGGGGGCTGTGGAAATGTTGCTGTTATCTTATCACTGAGGTGGGATGGGAGGGGGATGTGGGGGTCAGGATTCCCCTGTATAATAATAAGATCCTGCATCCAGATGATGGATGACGCATAACATCTGGTTCATAAATACCACATAGATCCATCAAAGCGTTACCATCAATCTTTGCAGAGCGACACTTCTTCTCAGACACGGTTCCTAGAGGAGCTCATAAAGCAGATGTGGCGACAAATCTTTCGCAATAAGGCAAAACCTTAAGACGGTATAGAAATGGACGAAGCAACCAGGGCTCAAAAATAAGGCCAATGCAGAAGTGTAATAAAAAAACAAGCAATACTCCCAATGGCCACTAGATGCTAGCTCCAAAAACTCAGCAAATGTGTTATTCTGATGTCATTATCTAAAGTTATTTTCCTTTGATCAGGTAAAAAAAAAAAAATTAATTAAGTCGACATTAGGCTTCAAAAAGAGGAAGATTTAGCGGTGTGGCTAATGTGATCAACAGGTCTGGTTTCCAGTGAGACCAGTGCTGAACTCCAGTCTCATACACACTGGGCAGCGTCCTCAGGTTCAAGGGTCTTCACTCCTTCCATCATATCCAAATATGGTCACTTCTGGCTCCACACAACCACCGTGGCGAAGTTCAAATGTCGATCTCCAACGGTTGACGTCATGCTTGCTGTGTCCATTTCTATACACAGCCTTTGGGCAAAACACTCCAGAAATATCTCAGGTCAGGGGACGGAGGTCATTTCTCAGCAGGTGATGACAAATATCATATTAGTTGTGTTCGTAATAACGAGAAAATCAAATATTTGTCACTTGGTTTTTTCAGTTGATCCAAAGAAATTTAGCAGTTGTGTTTAGTTCAATCAAACGAGGAGAGAAAAATCTCACTGACAAGCACTGGTTTTTAATCACAATTAGTAAGGACCCCTACAGAGCTTGGATTTTTTTTTTTTTTTAAGTCATGAGGACAGCGATTACAGATAGTTACAATCAGTGACGACATCCAGTAATTCTCACAAGATACCATAAAGCACTGCAAGATGCTATATTGATACATAGTTTTTTCCTCACATGACTGTAGATATTGTTCGGTGTTCAACAGTTTCAGCATAAGTGGGAGAGTCTTTTTTTTTTATTTATATATATTTTTAAATTCCAGGATGGATAGTACGTGATGAATATTTAGACATTTTGATACAAAACACGTAACAACTCAAAACCTTCAAAAGGTTCAGTCAGATTTTTAATTGACAACCACAATGCTAAGCCTGATTCTCATTTGTTTTTAGCTTGATTGATCAATTGGACTTCAGCAATAATCGCTTTGGGGAAAAAAAAATTGTAACACAAAGAAAAAAAAACTCATGGCAGCAGTAGTATGCCTAACCTTTAATATTTTACCAGTTTGGTGAAGAAAAACTTGGGTTTTATTTTGTAGTACTGACCATTATTTCTGCCAGGTCTAGAGAGAAGATGACACCAAAATATGACTGGTCACATGATCACACAGGTTGCAAACAAGCAAACTTTTGATCTAAAACAGCAAAAAAAACAAAAAACAAAAGTGCAATACTCCTGATGACCACTAGAGGCCGGCTCCAAAAAACTCTGGCTCCAATTTACTTCAGTTCCTAATTTTCAATCAGGAAATACACAGAATACATTTTCCCACATGTCATTCTGATGTCATTAGCTAAAGTCAAACCTCGGGTTCAAGTGTTAGCCCCGCCTCCTGACTCCTCCCTTCATATCCAAATATGGTCACTTCTGGCTTGAAAAAAAAAACAAAAAAACATTTCTAAATTCAAATACCAAAGTCCTGGCTTTGAAAACCCAGGGGTTACATCCAGTTGTTGTATACAGTCAATAGATCCCAGCTAACAACGAGCCTTACTACAGCTTCACACTACAGCTGCTTGTTGTTTTGAAACTCAAAGCTCATCTTCTTGTCTTCAAACCACATCTGTCAGGAGGAGTGTCACAATCATCTTGCATATGCAAATTTCTGGAGAGAAACAGCAGAGAGCTGCTATTTAAAGTTTGACACAGTGACAGATTAATGTTGACATCGTATCCTCATCAGTGGTACATGTCCTGAACTGACCCCGATTGTACAATGCAGCGTATGGTGCGCAGCATTTGAACTCAAATGCACTCAGAATAAAGTCATCTTCCTCTAGCTTCATCCAAAAACAAAGGACCCTGCGTCAGCCCAAATGAATGAAATAAAACTAGTAGCAGTTCAGCCTTAAAGGGGGAGTGCGTAGGATTTAGCAGCCTCTCTTGGTGGAGTTATAGATTGCAACTATGCAAACCGACAGTAGGCATCAGGAGCATATAAATCAACTGCTACTGCATCACAGGGTTTGGTTTGACTGGTCCAGGCTACTGTAGAGACACGCACAAGATGGCTGCCGCCTTAAAAGAGGACCCGCTCCCTACAAATGTTAAAGTTGTAAAGAAGTGAAAACTCAACAATTTGGTTTTTCAGGCCATTATACACATGAAAGAACATGTTTATCAATTAAATATTGCACTTCTGCAACACACTATGCCTTTAAGATCAGGCTATCCTAATCCAAACTTTTAGCTAGCTGCTAATTTCCCTTTAACGTCCAGATCCGCTAACCTGAAGGTTTGTTTAAAATCTGTGTGAATATGTCTAGTAGCAACAACTACGAAATAAAACCCAAGTTTTAACCACAATTGTTGTTAAATGTAACCATAAACCTGCTTGACTTTTTTATTGAGGCAGTGGGACTGTAAACAAGAAGGCAGGATTTGATCGTCTGTAAATATTCAGGTTACTGCATCACATTTTCCCTTTGAAACTGATGACACACACGTCATAACACACACTTGGTGCAACACAAAGATCCATGCTGGATTCATAAAGAAAGCTGGTGCAAATTATTCCCCTCTGTAGTTTTCCTTCCCTGCTTTTTTTTTTTTAATGTATTTATTTTTTTACATACAAGAATATACGAGCCGCACATTCATTGTTGATGCTGCTCTCATATAATCGTACCACCACCCTTTAACGAGCTGTTGGAAATATGAAAGCAGGACTGTGACTGTCGACCGACGCAACAGTATACATCTGTCAACACGTTTAGTTGACAAACTGGTAGCGTCCGACTCCTCTCGATACCTGGCCGTGCATGCTGTTTTTATATAATTCACCATCACAAAATGCTGAAGAACAAAGCATCTCGCTTCCCTCCAGACTGATACAAGACAATGCTAGTTAGTTAGTTAGGCACATACAGTACATCTCCGCAGACCTGGAAGCATTTGAATCTGCAGAGAACTACAATTAAATAGATCTAAACAAAAAGAAAACATGTTGAGTTTGGTCAGTGTGTCATATTCTGAGTGATATCATGCCATGAGGTTTAAAATAAAGAAGACAAAATGTACAAAAAGGACAGCGTCTGTCCTCAGTTGTTAATTTATGGAGTTGGCTAAAGTGCTATAGACTGATTTCCTTCCCTCGGTGCCAAGGACACAAACTAATAAATTAACTTTACTGCCTCGAGACTTCAACATTTCTCTTTGCAAATGTTCCCTTATTCTTTGGCTTTCACTTTCGCTGTTTTATACTTTGCTTAATTTTCAACTTCTTATTCATACACGATATTTTTTATCCACTTCTCCACCGTCATGTCCGATCCTCATCCAGAAGGTGATGATAAAAAAAACAAAAAACTGTTGACATGGTAAATGCAGATTTTCAACATTGCTCATGAAGTGAAAAGACTGAATCAAAAGTTGCATAATTAGTCTACGATTTATCTTTAGGATTTTCCTGCAATACTCTGGAATGCTCATCATGACTTTGTTGTTGTTTTTTTTTTCTTTTTGTACATTTTACTTATTTCCAAAATAGGTAAAACAGGAACAAAACCTCGGAAAGGAAGGCAACTTGTGGAACTTGATCAACTTTGCTTCCAAGTCACCGCACTAATAGTAAAAGGTAATATTTAACGATTTCAAAGTGAAAAAAAGTATACATCAAGAACTATCATTTCAGTGGTCCGTTAAGGTTGAGTGTCATGCCTTCTTGCTCGATGTGCTATCCTCAAAGTCCCAGGGACAAACATCTGCCTTCTTAGCAGCACTCACAGCTCCAGCTTTTGAATTTGGATTGCTCTGTTTCACCACAGCAGCACTGTTGTCTGTACCTTTTTTATCTGACGTATCCTCATAATCCCACGGACACACTTCAGCCGGCTTTGCTTTGGCTGCTCCCACATTTGCACTTTTCCTCTTTTCTACCAGCGGCACCTCCTGATGGCTCTCCACATCCCAGGGACAAACCTCAGCCATTTTTTGTTGGCTCACGTGTTTCTCTGAAGATTTACTTTTGTCCTTTGCTTTTGTTCTACTTTTCTCATCGTCAGCGTCTTTTGTTGATTTCTCTTTCTCAACTGTTCTCATGGAAGAAGGCGTGCCTTTCTTTTTTGAAGGGGATTCCTTGGTTTTGGGCGCTTGTGAGGGACTCGGCGTCCTCTCGGAGTTTGGAGAGACGGCGGAGCTGTCGTAGTCCCAGGGACATACATCAGCTTTCGACGTTGGCGGCTGGAGTGATGCTCCTGCTTTGGGTGGATCTGACAGAGCGCCTCTCCCCCTCGGGTCCACTGGAGAGGTGCCCTTTTTCTGTTTTATCGTATCCGGCGAGCGAGCTACCTCTGTCGTCTTTTGCGCCTCTTCAAAGTCCCACGGACAAACGTCTGCTCGATGTGTTTTGGAGCTTTCTGTGGCAGAATGAGGCGGCTGGACCTTAGACAGACTGGATGTTTGCTGCTTTGTCGCCTCCACTTGACCAGCTTGACTCTCGCCTCCGTCCTCCCACGGACATACCTCCGCTCGAACGGCCGTCGTCCTCTGAATCTCCTTCGAGTGCCTGCCACTCGATGGAGATTGATCGGAAGCTTTCTGCTTTTGAGGCTGAGATTTGCTTCCTTTGGTGCTCCCTCCATGAACCGTTGTGGTTTCCTTTGGCGCTATGGATACGTGCTTTTGGACCTTGTTTTCAGACGGAGTTGGGAGATCTTCCACCTCCCAGGGACACACTTCTGAGAGATCGTAGAGGTCCTTTCCCTTGACGTCGGAGCAGATTGTTGGCTGGCTGCTGCTCGCCGGCTGTTTCATGATCCTGCCTTTTGTGGTGCTTTGTTTGCTCTCTGTAACCGACTGGCTGATAATCATCTTGGGTTGGCACTCGTTCTCTGGCTCTGCGTTTGCCCTGGTGTCTTTGCTCTTTGGCTGACTCTTCTTATTGCTGTCCTCCGTGCTCTGGGTCTTTCCCGTCAAGCCCAAAGTCTTCTCTTTGGCACTGGCGATGACGCTGAGGGACTTCTGCAGCATGGAGGCTCGGGGATGAATCGGCTTCTTGTCCGCGGTGAGGTTGTGGGCGCTGGCCGACTTGCAGACCAACGGCACCGATTCTGTCGATTCACTGGGGACGTTCATGTTCTCACTGGACTGCTTCTTCACCAGCTTCTTGCCCATGAGCGTATCCAGGAGGGAGCCTTCAGCTGGAGTCACCTCCATCTTGTCCGTCACCGAGCTGTTGGAGTCTTCACTCTGGTCTCGGACGTGATCATAGCTGCTGTGGGACTTTTTCAGGGAGAACACCTTGTTCTTCAGCGTCTCTTCCTTCACTGGTTTCACAGAGTGCGTCGTATCCAAGGGGTTCTTCTTCAGCATGCAGATACTGTTACGATTGCTCCCATGCTCTCCCAGCTCCTTGTCTTCACGGCTGCACTGCCGATGCACGGACTCGGGAATCTCGGTGATGCGCCTCATCAGCGAGCGACCCAGCCCCTTCTTTGAGCTTCGCTTTTTCTGCAGATGAGGGTTATTTGAAAGCATCTTCTTCCTCTTGTAAATCTCCAGCTGCGAGTACAGTTTCTTCAGCTCTTCCTGCACATTAATGGAAAGACAGATGCAAAGCGGTAAGTCTCTCTTCAATAACTGCTTCAAAAAGAAAGAAAAGAAAAGATCTGTGGTCAAAACACTGTTACAAAAAAGCAGCCATTCTACTGCACAGAGAACATGCCGTACGACTTCATGACACGTGACTACAAACAGTTGTTAAACGAGGCACTACGGATTAGATTATCGCATGCGTGCTGGAAAAAAAAAACAAAGACAGGACAGTCTTGGACATCATCAAATAAGGAGTGTGTTTTAGTGTTAGGTCTGAAACAGCCTCTAAGCTCAGGTCCTGAATTTCCGTCCCAAGATGGCGTCATTTTACCACTTCCTCTAGACAATGGGCTTGAGGTAGAGAGACTTCTTCAGCTCTAACAGACAAACAGAAATCTCAGCTCACGTTGGTACGTTTTTCCCAATGACTGTCGCAAGACCTTACGCCACAGCCATTAATAGAACTGAGATGGCCCATTTCGTCTGGTGTCTGCAATAAAAAACTGCCATGGCTCAGTATTTGTTGTAGGATTGAAAAATGTATCACCAGGTTATAAAATGGAAAAGGAAACAAAAAAAAAGGTTACATGGAAATGCGGCTCACCCGGATGTCCTCGGGGTCCAGGCTGTGTTCGCTCCATGCTGATGTGATGCTGCTGTTAAGGTAGGACCCGGAGCGACCCATGTCCAGCTCGTCCTCGTAGGCCTCGGAGGCTATATCATCTCGCATGTGAGTGCCAGCAAACAGGAACTGATGGAGGGGCAATGAAAATGTTGTTTATGAGCAAGAAAGATGGAGGTTTTTTTAGATATATGACAATGCAGTATGACTCGTGGGGACTATACTTCCTGATGATGAGGTAATTTAAATAATATAGTTGTAATACTGTGTTGATCTGTTTCTTTCATGCTCTCTTGGTTCAGACTCTTGTGAAAACAGAGCAGTCCTGAATCAACTGGGAACAGCACTGGTAACTAGTAATATTAAAAAAGAAGTAAATAGCAAATGTGCATTTGTTACAGGATATTTAAAGCACGTTTACTGCATTACTTATGTATATATAGAGCAAATATGAAACATTAACAATAAACTGTTCAAGATGACATTAAGAATTTACAAATCATGTTAAATAAATTTGCATTTCTGATCTCACTGTAAGTCCAAGTCATGTCGTAAAGGTCAGGGTTGACTGGGAATTTAACTGGGGAGTCACGATTGGGGAGTCAAAAATGAAATCTTAAAAAATATAGATCAAATCTTCAATTTCAGAGATCAACAACAAAGTAAATTTAAAGTAAAATCTTAACTTTTAAGCTTTGTAACCCTGTTCCTATATGAAGTACAATACAGGCCAAAAGTTTGGACACACCTTCTCATTCAATGCGTTGTCTTTATTTTCATGACTATCTACATTGTAGAGTAAAGTAAAGTAATGATGGCCACTTGTTTTTCTTTAGTTTGCTGATTGGTTCTTGCCATATTATTTATTTTAACAGTTGTCCAATAGAGCTTAACCTGACTTCTGCACAACACAACTGATGGTCCCAACCCCATTGATGAAGCAAGAAATTCCACTAATGAACCCTGATGAGTCACAGCTGTGAAGTGGAAACTATTTCTGGTGACGACCTCTTGAAGTTCATGGAGAGAATGCAAAGATTGTTCAAAACAGTAATCAGACCAAACAGTGGCTATTTTGAAGAAAATAGAATATAAAACATGTTTTCAGTTATTTAATCGTTTTTAGTAAAGTACATAACTCCACATATGTTCATTCATAGTTTTGATGCCTTCAGTGAAAATCTACAATGTAAATAGTCATTGAAATAAAGAAAAAACATTGAATGAGAAGGTGTGTCCAAACTATTGGCCTGTAGTGTACATAAGACTTGTAGTGCGCTGAAAAACAGGCAGATGACTGGGAAGCACTCAGAGAGCACCAACCTCTGTAGTGATGTGATACAGTAAACATTGCTGCCCTCTTGTGGTGAAACAGCAACACTGTCTTGTTAAAGCAGTTGTGTATTATAAGAGATATTTGGGATTATTCTGGATTTTTTGGGGTAAGATCCCATCCACTGATCTTTTGCTCTCTAGGTAACACCCTATCTGATCTGTTTAGTACTTTTTTTTCATAATGTTGCGAGTAGTCATTGAAAAATAACCTCTAATTATAAATCCAAATAAAATGTGATTTGTCAGGGTTATTGGTGTGAGGAAGCAGGACCCAAAAATGCAGATATCCAAAACAAAAGGATTTTAATAAAGGTGGAACAAAAAGCGCTGCACAAAAACACGTCAGGGAAAACATAGAACTAACCAAAAGTACAAAACACTAAGAGAAAACCCCAAACTACAAAAACTCAAGAAAGAAAACCAAAACCACTAGAAAAACTCAAAACTAGAAAACCCAAAAACAACAAGAGGAGATAATAAGACGCTGGAGAACACTAGAGAAACTCAAAACATAGGGAACATAGACGACGAACTGGCAACAAGACAAAGAGACACAGGAGGTTAAATACACTGGGGTAACGAGGGTAAATGGAACACAGGTGGAGAGGACAATCAGGGAAGGCTGTGCAGACAAGACAATCAACGCAGGTGTGGACAACAGGAAACAGGAACACAAGAGACAAGACTCAAAATAAAACAGGAAACAGAAAACACTGAACACATGTAGAACATGAAACACCAAATTAAAAGGACATGACACAGAACCAACACAGGAAAATAAATCACAACTAAATACAAGAACTCAGGGGAAACACAAACTAGAAACACACAGAACAGAAACACATAATCACAAGAAAATAATAAATCACAAAACTAAACACAAGAACCCAAGAAAAACAAACTCGAAATACACAGAACAGAAAACCACATCATGACATGATTTCATATTATTTAACTGAAGGAAAGAACCTAGTGACAACAGAAAACTAATTCAAACCGGTTTGATTTTTGTGAAAGATGAATTGTGATGTTTACCTTTGGAACCAGTAGCAGACCCAGTGTAACTGTTACAGTCAGGTGGGTGTGGGTGAAGAACAGCAGCAGCATCCAGTCTGGATGGAGTTCAGGAGCGAGAGTGAACCTGTGAGGGTGTGAAGAGAGAGAGAGAGAGAGAGAGAACAACAAAGATAAAGAAAAAAGAAAAGAAACAACTGAAGCAGCTCACACATCCAGATGTTGAAATAACAGCAATTAAATACTTTACTGTCTGCAGAGAACATCGTTTGCTCTGCTCTATAATTTCATGCAGCATCATTAGTCAAGCTGCTCGACCTTTTGTATTTAAACTTATGATTGCTGATTATCAAATTCAACATGTACACTCAGTAGCTGCAGTGAAGTAAATTATGTTGTGATATTCACACACTTTGCTCAGTGTGCAGTAAACCCTTTTAAATACAGATGGAGCCGGTGGAGACGGAGACCAGCAGCCAAAGTAGATTTATACACTGTCTGTCTGCTCGTCAATTCCTCCGCCTCATATAATGTTCACTCCATCTGGCAAGGACGCGATATTTTCCTCATTCCTGCAGTTGGATTCACAGTGAAAGGGGAGTGACCTTGATCTGGTCACAAGATTCGGTCTATTTATACATCAGACAGTAATACACTGGGCTTGCTGTGTCGCAGCAGTTGGTGGGAAAATGAGATAATTACTGGCAGAAACAATAGTGGTGCGAGGAGTTGCAGCTCCAGCCTTTCATTTAAAAAATGCACTAACGGGCTTTGGGCACAGTGAGACCTCGTGTGCACCGAGGATACGACGGCATGTCCTGTCAGATGCTAATTCGACCACTGGAGAGCCTCTACCCAAGCAAATGTCATCCAGCAGGCTCATTACGTTGTTGAAGTTGGCAAATGGATAATTAACGAACAGTTACTGTGGTAATAGCTCGGAGGCATGAATGAAGGCAAAGGTCCAGCATATGAAATGTCCCAAAGCTTTGAAGTCTTCCCTCCTTCATGTTTTGTAAAGGAGTTTTTTTTCTGTGCAGATGAGGATTTAATAACCTTGGCACGCTGTCTTCCTCCCGGCCTGCAGCATCTCACTGAAACACTCTCCCCCATCATTCACGCAAACACTCCCGGCTGTTTCATCCCCTTCATTTTCTCCCAGCCTCCCATTCACACCTGGACCTGACGAAAGCCTAACGACCGCCGCCGCCAACGCGGAAGTCGGCGCTTTAACAGGTCACCGTGGGATCAAACAACGGCTTCACAAACGGACGCTGGATGCCTCTAACAAGCCCCACTGTGCGGCCCCAGGTGGCAGCCAGTCAGAAACAACTCGCCACGCCAGGCAACTGTCCAATTTATTAGGGGTCTCGTCTGGCTAGTTTCTGCAGAGGAAAAGCCTCACAACAACGCTGAAGAGGCCCATTTAAAGAGCTGGCGAAGGAATCACGAAGAGCCAGATGTTCGAAAACCATCAAGACTGCTCCACATTTCCTCCAAGAAAGCCATCGATGATGCACAGCTTATTGGTAATAGATGTTAATTTATAACAAGAATACGGCTGCCAATAAATCCAGCAATTTATGCCGCCATGAAAAAAAGAAAAACATAAATCATTCTGACATGGTTCATTAGTAAATAATGTGACGGAGCTGAGCTCTCAATTAGAGGGGGACTCCAGCTAGGAATGGCTGTGGCGGTGTCAGCTGAAACGTCTCATTTATAAACTGCATGGTGCAGCTATTTGACATGTAGACTGGAGGGAGAGGGGCCGATTTCACCGCAATAAAAAACGACTCCCGGAGCAACAGAGGGGGTGCAGCTTGGTGGTTTTACATGTGGTGGAAATGAGACGACCCACCGGAGGACATAAACGTCACAATGGGAACGGCGACGGCAATCACAGGCTATGATATTAACCACGGCGCTGGTCTGAATGTAAGCGACAACATCTGCACGCCGAACACGATGCGTTTGATGGTAATTATGTTTGTTTTTTGCTCCTTGGAGGCACTAAATGGAGGCGGGTGCAACCAGGAAATTATATTTAAACTTGTTGTCTGAGCTTTAAGGGTCAGGTCAGACAAACAGTGACACCTGGTTATGCAGATTTATTTCTGCAGAGCTTCACATCAACAGAATTTAATTCATGATGCTCATTGTGAGTAAAGATTGTGGATGAACCTGGAAATAGTTTTTAATATTGCAGCAAAATTATTCTAAGAGTTTGAATAACAAAATAAGTAAAAGTCTGCACAGTTTGGATTTGGAGAGATGGCAGAACAACAGATCCATCTCGAGTACATCACAAGTACACAGGTGTGGGAGTACACTGCAAAAAACAAAGAGTTGTACAAACAGTTCGACTGTGTAATCGTTAAATATTAGTATATATATCACGCCACTTGCTTCTACAAATGAAAAAGCAGAATTCAGGACATTTAAGAGTTTTGCAGCTACTGTCTGCTTTGGTCTGGTACCACCACTAGCTTGTTTTCCAGTGGTTGAACTCAACTTCTGTCTTATTTTACTTTTCTACTTGTGCCAGTGTGACACTATGTCAGCGGTGTCCAATCCTGGTCCTGGAGAGCTGCTATCCTGCATGTTTTAGATGTGTCCCTCTTCCAACACCTGATTCAAGTGACCAGCTCATCATCCAGCTGCAGAAGCCTGATAGTGATCCTGATCATTTGAATCAGGTGTGAAACATCTCAAACATGCAGGATAGCGGGTCTCCAGGACCAGGATTGTCCACCCCTGCACTAAGTTGTAGAAAATGCTACAATGCATTAACCCTGCTGACACATTTTGAATGGTATCATCCACGGTACAAATCTTTCAGGAGTGTGTGCACTGTAAATATCTTTTCTGTTTTCAGGGGGACATAATTAATTCATCACTCTGTATTGTGCATTGTTTTCACCATGAGAGTCCAAATAAAACATTTTTAAAAATTACCAATACAGTTTTAAACCTTTACAGGGAAGAGGGAGGAGCTCCTGCTAAAGAGATCTGCTGTAACAGTGAAGGACATTTCACTAAATAAACTTAATGTTCTGATTAAATAAAATAAATTTTACTGCTGCTGACGTCAGTATTAAGATCTTCAAATCACTTTAATTGGATCCACTGACCTCCAACCAAAACTATATGTGTGGCGTGAAGCCATAAGGTCAGGACTTCTTTAGCTGGATAATAAACTTATTATCAGTTTTGTACATTTTGCAGTTGAACTGTTCAAACTGAAAGTCTTTTAAATCCCCAGCTGCTGTGTTACCTGATGACGTAGAATATGGCCGACAGGACGAGCTCGTTGTGGACGGCGATGGCCATGTAGCGCGGCTCGTGGAAGGCCGACGGCACCGTCCTCACGGCGTAGCACAGGTACACGGCCCACAGCAGGAAGAGGAACTCGGCTGAGGAGAGAGAAGAAGAAGAAGAAGCAGTGAACGGCAGAGGAGTCATTTCCACGACAGCTCACACGCTGCAAATTCTCCGCTCGACAAACTCATTTGTAACAGCTGCGGTCGTATTCTCAGGACAGTCAATGAGTCCCCCGTGCATCTCGGTGGGAGCCCACTGTGATGTTACCACGGCGCCCGGCTCCACAACAGTAAACACGGCCGGTGCTGAACTGTGCGGCTGAGTCAGGTGTTCCTGGAAGATGCTAAACCCCTGTAATTACATCCTGAAAGGAAACAATTCACGGCAAAGATCCCTGTGTTCTGCAAAATCAAAGAGAAGAGAGGAAAGGCCAAAGGGAAAATCTAAGTATTTTATCTAAATGGTTTATAACTGTATCTGGAGGTTTTTTACAGTGCAACACTCTAACAGTCTGAATATGCCACAGTGTGAGCAGAATATAATTAAATCTAGTGTACTATTTTGGATTAAAGTGCACATGATTGCACGGCTGAACATGCAGAAGAAGCTGTGCATCATTTGGCCTTAAATGATTCATCTTTATTATTAGTTTTTATGGGATTGTTTTAGTGAAGAAAATAAATAAAGGTATAGGCCAGTAGCACTCCTCATGCAAAGTGAAACTGCTTTTTTCTGAAGCCTTGGGATGTTTATTATCCAATCTGACTGGGAACATTGTGTAAACTGGGATGCACTGTGTAGTTTTTATGTATTTTCATTGATACCGTCAGTCATGTCTCAGGTCAGGTCCTGTCTCTGCTTCTGATTGTCATATGATTATAATCTTGGTGTCTAAACTTATGTTTCTCAGGTCAAGGAGGACATCTCTGGCCTTTCTAACAACCTATCTCTGACTGAATCTGAGAAACTGGAGGTAACACCCTTAAACACTCTGCTTGACTTTTACCATATATGCCTTTTCTTTCATGCAAAGTGTGATATTTGACATTCTTTGTTGTTAATGATGTAGATTACCGTGTCCAGAACATCTGAGGAATAGGGTGCTGTAAACTCTTTTTCATTAACAAAAACACTTTATTCAAAATCTAAGTCTTTCTGAAAAGTTATTCACCACATTTGAATCCCACTGGCAACAACAGCTGACACACTGTTTTTCTTACTTCTTTGATCTCTTTAAGTGTTGTTTTGGCTTTGTGAAGCTAATGTAAGTTTTAAAATAAAAGAACAGGTTGTCTCCTGTAAATTATATCAATATTATGTAACTAGTGGCAGTGGTCACATGACCAGACCTCTGACTGCGAGTGAATGCAGGTGTGGATTTATAAATCTGTGTAAGTTATGACCGGTATTCAGGTGGCGTCTGAGTTGACCATCTTTACTGCTGAACTCTTTTTCCCTCCCGGTACAGAGGATGAAGATGAATACAGCATCGCAGCATCCCGGCTCGGCTGGCGGTCCATCTGTTTTCCCAGAAGTCAGAGAGGACCGCGGGTTTCTGTCTCGGTGAAGCCTGAGTCAGCAAACATTAACCAGCATGCAGATTTGCTCGACGCCAGACGACGCTCCCACTTTGAGCATCTTTGATTTCTCATCTGTCTTCCTGGTCGCCCTCTCCACCAACACAACACAGGAAAACATCCACCAGTGGAGAGGATTAATGGCTCCTCGTGGGGAAACGGCGCCAAACGTACACGGAGGTAAACTCGGCTTCACCTCATCCCTCACTCTTTCAACTCCCAACGCTTCACAAATCACTTCTTGATTTTATGCCATGAAACACTCAGATAAGCCGTGTTTCCC